>JXCR01062170.1:270496-297642 GCA_002079205.1 Phalaenopsis hybrid cultivar | reverse complement strand
TTGGTTTAGCATCCTTCTTTTGCATTAAGTATTTAATAGCAGAATGATCTGTATGCACTATACATTTAGTTCCAATAAAATAAGGTCTAAATTTATCAAAGGCATAAATAATAGCTAATAACTCTCTTTCAGTAGTAGAATAATTAATTTGAGCATCGTTTAGAGTCTTACTTGCATAATATATAACTTTAAAAACTTTATCGTTCCTTTGTCCTAATACAGCCCAAATAGCATAATCACTAGCATCGCACATTATTTGAAAGGGTTTTTTCCAGTCAGGTGGTACTATTATAGGTGCAGTGACTAATTTTTTCTTTTATAATTCAAATGTTTTTATGCATTCCTCATCAAAATCAAATTTCTTACCCTTTTCTAAAAGTTGGCATGGCAGCTTAATTATTTTTGAAAATTTTTTTATGTAGCGCCTGTTAAAACTAGCATGTCCTAGAAAACTTCTCACACCTTTAACACTAGTAGGTGGTGGTAATTTTTCTATAACTTAGATTTTTGCGAGATCTATCTCCATGCCTTTTTCAAAAATTTTATGCCTAAGTGCAATACCTCCTTCAACAATAAATTGACATTTTTCCTAATTTAATACGAGGTTGACTTTTTCACATACTTTCAGAACTTTTTCTAAATTATTTTGACATAACTAAAATGAAGTCCTAAATACAGAAAAATCATCCATAAACACTTCGTAGTAAAAGTAAAACAAGTAGTGAGAGATATTATGATAAATAGGAGCAACTATATTCTTTACCCTTACTAGAGATGCTATAAATAACATTATTTAATCTAAAGTCTTAAAAGTTCTGAAGGCGGGATAGGCAGGAAATATACTAGCTCTCACTCTAGAGTTCCCTCTTATCCTTCCACCTAGAGGCTAACATCTCGCATCAAAACCTAAACAGTAGACCAAATGAGGGGGTTTTAGCCCGTCACTCTAAAGTCCTCTAAATCTACACCCATTAAATATTATTTCCCTTTTTATTTGCACTCAATTATATGGATACATTCTCATCCATACAATCTCATGTGATTCTACCACAGTTGATTGAGACAACATCATCACAGATTTTACATGTTCTCACAACAAATTTTAACATGCAAGTTGATCAATTTTACATGTAAATGAAGAAAAAATTAAAATCATCACAATATATTCTAACTCTACTCAATTCTATATCCTACACATTCATACTAACTCATTACAAGAGGACAGAGTAAGGAAACTACTTACTACACATGGAGAAACAACAAGAACTTTTCGTTGAATAAGTTTTTGAAACCATACAAATAAAGTACTAAATTTAAATCAAAATATAATAAAAATACTTATCTCCAATAGAAACTAAACACTCCTTGTATATCAAAAGAAATCTCCTTACAATTCTCTCCAAGAACAAAGTGAAAAGAAAAGAAGAAATCTGTCACTCTCTCTCTATTTCTCTCTCTCCTTGCCGCCCCACTTAGGGCTCACGCCCAAGCCTTCTTCTTCTTTTCCAAGTCTTATTCTCTTCTTCTAATTAACTCAACAGTCTAAGAAATATTTTATTAACATTTGTAAGCCTTTTCTTATAATTTCCCAAGAGATGCTTATGTGTCTCTTAAAAAATGTCTAGATTCAATGAATCTTCTAAATGGTGTGTGAAGTGCCTCTTCAAAACTCCATATAACTGCCACAAATTCTTCTAAAAAGTCCATTTTCTCATTTACAATGAATTTCTTAAGAGATTCAAGAAGCAACGCTTCAAAAATCATCCAAATCCGACGTATATTGAAGAAGTTATGCTAATAACCGTCTACGACACCTAAGCACCGATTCTGGGGCGCTTAGGCGCCCTACTCTCTATTTGGTGGCGCATAACTGCCATTTTGGGCACTTAAGCACTGGTCACAGGTACTTAAGTGTCCGGTTTAGGCCCCCTTGGCTCCGGTGTGCCCCAGTTCGATCTGATTTACTCCGNTACTCTCTATTTGGTGGCGCATAACTGCCATTTTGGGCACTTAAGCACTGGTCACAGGTACTTAAGTGTCCGATTTAGGCCCCCTTGGCTCCGGTGTGCCTCAGTTCGATCTGATTTACTCCGGTTTTCTCCATTTTGGTCCATTTTTGTTTCTTTTACTCCAATCACTCCAAATTCTTCAATTTGATGTATCTTCAACCAAAAACACAAGAAAAAATACCTTTAAAGTGCAATCTCATTATAAAATAAAGCTTAAAAAATAGAGTAATTTTAAGCATATCAAAATCCTCCAAACTTAAACATTACTTGTCCTCAGGTAATACTATATTTTTTAAAATAATTTATGTAAGTTAGAGTTAATGGGTCATCCTTTAGAATTGCTAACATTTGTTCTAAAAATGCGATAGTTCAAATTAGAAGATCTTTTAGTGAATCATACTAGCCCATCGTCTAAAATATTTATCATCAAACTTGGGAATTTGTTTTCCTATCTAATTCAGAAATATATGCAGATTTTTCAAACTACGGATTCTATCAACTTTACTTTCCAGAGTTAAGAAATCTCTTAAGAATAATTTTTACTAATATAAGTATAAAAATCAAGCTTAGGATTGTTCTATTTTCTTTACTCTAGAAACACTCAAGTGAAACCAATTTTTGATTAGGACCTTTCCTCAAGCTTCTCCTAACCTCTTTTTCTTCTTTTTTTTTTTTTTGCATCTTCTTTTTTCCTTTTTTTTCAAGATATTTTAGNAGCGCCTGTAAAAACTAGCATGTCCTAGAAAACTTCTCACACCTTTAACACTAGTAGGTGGTGGTAATTTTTATATTACTTTGATTTTTGCGAGATTTATCTCCATGCCTTTTTCAAAAATTTTATGCCAAAGTGCAATACCTCCTTCAACAATAAATTGACATTTTTCCTAATTTAATACGAGGTTGACTTTTTTACATACTTTCAGAACTTTTTCTAAATTATTTTGACATAACTAAAATAAAGTCCTAAATACAGAAAAATCATCCATAAACACTTCGTAATAAAAGTAAAATAAGTAGTGAGAGAGATTATGATAAATAGGAGCAACTATATTCTTTACCCTTACTAGAGATGCTATAAATAATATTATTTAATCTAAGGTTTTAAAAGTTTTGAAGGCGGGATAGGCAGGAAATATACTAGCTCTCACTCTAGAGTTCCCTCTTATCCTTCCACCTGGAGGCTAACATCTCGCATCAAAACCTAAACAGTAGACCAAATTAGGGGGTTTTAGCCCATCACTCTAAAGTCCTCTAAATCTACACCCATTAAAGATTATTTCCATATTTACTTGCACTCAATCATATGGATTACATTCTCATCCATACAATCTCATGTGATTCTACCACAGTTGATTGAGACAACACCATCACCGATTTTACATGTTCTCACAACAAATTTTAACATGCAAGTTGATCGATTTTACATGTAAATGAAGAACAAACTAAAATCATCACAATATATTCTAACTCTACTCAATTCTATATCCTACACATTCATACTAACTCATTACAAGAGGAAAGAGTAAGGAAACTACTTACTACACATGGAGAAACAACAAGAACTTTATGTTGAACAAGTCTTTGAAACCATACAAACAAAGTACTAAATTTAAATCAAAATATAATAAAAATACTTATCTCCAATAGAAACCAAACTCTCCTTGTATATCAAAAGACATCTCCTTACAATTCTCTCCAAGAACAAAGTGAAAAGAAAAGAAGAAATCTCTCACTCTCTCTCTGTTTCTCTCTCTCTCCTTGCCGCCCCACTTAGGGCTTACGCCCAAGCCTTCTTCTTCTTTTCCAAGCCTTATTCTCTTCTTCTAATTAACTCAAGAGTCTAAGAGATATTTTATTAACATTTGTAAGCCTTTTCTTATAATTTCCCAAGAGATGCTTATGTTNGTGGCTGCTGATAGGTCAAGCCGACCGAAACGGTCTGTTGAACCGATAGGGCCTGTTGCAGCTGATCGGCCAACCTGACAAGAGAATAGCCTATCAAGCCAATGACATGGATAACCGATCGACAACATGCAAAAATTGATATTTTTGATGCGCTTTTTAAAATTCATGCAATGCACACAATGTGGATGTAATCACATGTAAGGAATGAAACCTAATTGAGCTTGACGATGAATTGGACTTTACCCAACAATCACACGGAGAGCCTAGAATAGGTGATGGAGAGGCATGTCCAACTGTCTTATCTACATGAATCAATAATGGTTCGCCACCAATTGCTTGGCTAAACTATGAAAACCACTAGTTGAAAGAATTTTTGCAAAAAGAAGACTCTTCCACTTATGGATTTTCATAGCCTAGGGAATGGAGGAATGGAATTATTCATTCTCTAGATCACGAGGACTTTGCCTTTTCCATCAATAGGGTGAAGTTGCGAAGAAAATCGTGAGATTGTTGAAATCTCGAATGCATGTGGTTTGGGAGATATAATTAGGTAGATTTGCTCTTGGATTTGTAGACATTTTTTGACATATGGAGGCATTTTTGAGTGATGATGGCATGCCATTTTTAGCAAAAAGAAGGAAGAACATGTGGGGTTGATTGATCTTCTTCCCAAGAGTTCTTTTTGGTTGGCTTTGGAGAAGTGGAGAGCTCTTAAGAAGGTAAGAAAGAAAAGCATCTTCCTCTTCCTCATCTTCTCCCTCAAACATCATCTGCTTTCATAAAATTTCTTTGGCTCCTTCCTCTTCTTCTTCCTACACCATCTCTTTTGAGAGTGTTACAAAGGTTTTTGGAGAAACTGCTTTTGGAGAAGAAGGAGAGCTTCATCCCTCATAAAGAGAAAGGAGTGATTCATCCTAATAAGTTAGTAGAAAGGAGCAAGTAAAGAGAATGCTTCTTCAACTTCCACATAGGTAGGAAAGTTTCTAAAACTCTTTCAAATTTCATTTTTAGTGAGCCCTTATGTTTGTTTATTAAAGAAAATTAGGGCTAGGTTTTGTTATAGAGAAAGCCCCATAGGTTAGGAACCATTTTCGTCATCCCAACCACCTTTTTGCTTCTCTCTTGCAATTTTTCACCAAATCCAAAAAGATCCACACTATTTGATTGCCTAGGGGATGTTCTGGCCAAGATTCTGTGAAAATCATGGGGAAAAAAAATGTGGCCTGAAAGTGGGTGGGCACTTAAGCGCTTGGTCCTGGCGGCTAGAAGCCAGGGTCGGGAACCGATTTTCTGCCTTCTTGGGTTTCTGGAGCTCTTTCGAAATTGTTTTGGGCATCTAGGCACCCGTTACTAGCGTTGGGGCCTCAGNCTGTCCATATATTTCGGCAAATCTGTGCATTCCTACTATTTATAGTTGGCAAATTATATTTGCTATCACACACTCGTTCTCATGTCCATCGGCTATTTGGGGCATCATGGCTGGCACCAGGATCTTCTGCCTAGCGTCGGCCCCAGTTTTTGTGAAAAATGTCTGGTGAAGGACTTTGTCAATTCATAAAGTATGTGAGACTATATATGACTAAAATACAGTCTCATAACTTTAATGATAAGCATTTTTATGGTCATTTACACAAGAGATTTTAATTCCAACGGGCGCTCCAAATTTTTGCGTGGGTGCGACGCCATAAACCTTGAACTTCTCAGAAACACGTGCGTGAAGAATTTATGAAGGCTAAGTGTGCAAGTTATATGCACCCATAATATTTGAAAGGGCATCCAACATTTGTGACATACAAAACTGATGCAAACAAATGAAAAAAAAATGGACAATTGACTAAAAACCTGCCCTGCTATTGAAAGGCCCCCAGGACAACAAGGGATACCTACATCGATCACTTCAAGGCCGATTGATTGCCACTCTCAAAGTCACATGGTTTCCTTGAGCGAAGGTCAATTAATATCTATACAAAATAGCCTTCGAACTAGTTAAGTTGAGAACATTCATTTGGAAAGGCTTAAAATTACAAAAAGATGTCAACATCAGTTATTGATACGAAAAGGGGTTATGTTAGTTATGGATGTGAAAGGGTGTCAATATCTGTTATAGATATAAAAAGACCCCAATATCAATTATAATTACAAAAATATGTCAGTGATGTATTATTGATCTTTAACACTCTTAATAAAGGGTAAATTAATAAGAATAGTGACTAGTAACGCCCCCATTAAAGAGGCGATAAACATGAAAATTTATGATTATAAATAGGGACCGTTTTAAGAAATATGAGGGCGGACCTTCGTTTGAATTGTTCATCTCATACTCCATATTCACTATTTCCTTATCTTCTCTCTTCTTTCTTCGCAAGGGTGTGTTTGAAAGGACAAATCAAAATTCAACAAACTTGCATTGACATGATATTTTGACTTGACATTAAAATTTTGTGTGATACAACTGTAATAATTGAAGTTTAAGTGTGAGACATGTGAATACTTAATAATTCGGTAGCATCCCGAAAAAGAAAACAATATTCACAGTAAAGGTTGAAAAGTAAAGAGTTTTCACTTTTATAGGTATAATCCCACACTCTCAAATCAACAAATTTGCTGATATTTCTTTTGTTTAAATAGAAAGCAAAAATAAATTTCGTCACTCAAGTCAGTTGGGTTGTACGTGTGACATGTAGTATTTTAGGAGCATGTTTATTATTCTTCCAAGTAATAAAAATAATTTGAAATTTAATTGTAACATTATGATCATTTTTTTTAAAAATTGTACTTATTTAAGTAAAATACATTTTATATAAATGAAAACCCGATTTGGACTCACCAAATAAAACAAATATATATGCATGTATGTGTGTGTGTGTCGCAAGCCGTGACCTGTTGGTTGGTGGGTTGGTGGGGTTTACTATAAGTCCCCTCTCCTCAGATCACGGGTTTGGAGTTTCCGAATATTTAAGCACATGACGCGGAGAAATTGATATTTNCTTTCCAATCCCATGCGAGAGATCAAAGTGCAGAAGCTGGTGCTGAACATCTCAGTGGGGGAGAGCGGTGATAAAATTCCTGTGTTCTCTAAAGCAAGGTACACTGTTCGATCATTTGGAATCCGTCGCAATGAAAAAATTGCTTGCGATGTCACTGTTAGAGGTGAGAAGGCGATGCAACTCCTCGAGAGCGGTTTGAAGGTTAAGGAGTATGAGCTTTTGAGGAGGAACTTCAGTGATACTGGATGCTTTGGATTTGGCATTTAGGAGCATATTGATCTTGGAATTAAGTATGATCCTTCAACCGGCATTTATGGAATGGACATTATGTCGTGCTGGAGCGACCTGGTTATCGAGTGAGCCGTCGACGCCGCTGTAAGTCACGACTCGGCGTTCAACACCGAGTTACGATAGAAGATGCCATGAAATGGTCTCAAGTCAAGTATGAGGGTGTCATTCTAAACAAGTCTCAAGCCATCACCAATGTTTGATACATGGTTAAAATCATTTTTCTGAGAGATTATTTTCCTTACCTCTAGTTTCCCTGCTTATGTGTTCTCAATGTTGCTTGAACTTGAATGTGTTTTTCTGTCATAAAACTGGAGCGAAGTTAGTTATACGGATGGTTTTGTTTTTGGATTTAATATATATATATATCTTTCCTGGACGCATTTTTCTATCAAATATTTATTTTGGGACAGATATCACCCAGTTTTTAGTGAATAAATGATTTTTTATATAATAAAACATATAATGTTTACATTTATATCTTCAATCAATAAAAATAACTTGAATTTAAAACTTGAAGTTGAGAGCAGAAGAAACCGGCTCACCATAAAAACGATGGCCATGGGCGTAGCCACTCCCTTCCGCACTCATAATTTCGTGTGGCCTGCTGGTTCTTGCCATATTCTTCTTCTCGGCAGTTCTTCAAGTTTAGTCCTGATGCAGTTCTTGTTCTTATTTATACTGATGAAAATGGTGATGTGGTGAATCTAGATAATGATGATGAATTGTGTGACGCTGTTGTATGTCAGAGGATAAGATAAACCCNTTAAATTTGAAACATTTTTCTTTTCCCCCAAACTTAAGCTCAAACATGTGTAACAATGAAGTACAAAAATATATGACAGGGAAAGAACACTTTTACAATTTACTGTACAACGTACAAAAATATCAACAAGTAACACATGGCAGAACATTGTACTAGAAAGTAAATATAGCCTAAACATGCTTTACATAACACTATAAAGGAATTTTAAATAGTAGAATAGGTACAAACTGAAGATTAAACATGAACACATTTTAAACTTTATAAGGAAATTATTGGATGCTAACAAGTTCAAAATATTGAGATATGTTTTGTCATCTATAATGACTCATTCAACTTGACTCATAAACGTAGATACACAAAGTCTAATACATAGATTCACAGGTTCATAAACAAACAACGACTGAGTTTAATTTGATCTCCCTTATACTCACATTTCCTCTCATTACTTTCAATTTCTAAAAGAAGAAACTACACTAATAACATTGGTGTATTATAAAACTTTATATGGTTATTATCCATGGACTAGAATTCCCTCATGTGTTGCCAATTTCAAGGTCATTTTAAGTTGAAGGTATACACACTCTGATAAATAAAAATAGTGTAGTTCATCCAGATATTGTTCATTAAGTAAGTTAATGACCTTACTCAGTGAATACAAAGTCAGATAAAAGAAGTAAAATATTTGACATGGAGTGGTCTAAGTCTAAAACTCTACATGCTTCAAGGTCATGCTCAGCTCCTGTTGAGAACTTAGTCGTAACAAACTCGTCAACTTGCTACTACCAAAAATCATAAGCAAATCTAGCCATGATAAAGAAATTATCTCACAACATTAATCCAATCCACTCTTACACATCAAACATAGATCAAAGTCCAACTTCTCACTAATATCCAATCTAAAATAACAACAATCACACTAAACAGATAACAAAAGATAACCATGGTTGCCTCCCACAAAGTGCTTGGTATAACATTGATGACCGGATGTATGCAATGTTAAATTGGTTTCTCGAGCATCAGAATCTCATTCATTTTGTCTGTATACCACAGAATATGTCGTTCAATGATTTTGAATAACTCTTTCTTAGAAGATCTTTTACTGATTTCATCATTCAATTCAGATTCTTCTTGTGATTGAGTCAAATCCAAAGATATAAAGAGTAGTGATATAGATGAATTCCCTAAATAGGTAGGCTTTAAAATTGTATGGGGTACATTCATCTTAAGTTCATGAGATTTTCCAATAGATGGAGTTAAAAGTTTACTATTTTCAGGAACGTCCATCATTTTGCACCTCTCCTGAACATACATACAGTCTTCTTTAAATAACATTTTCAACTCATCATGAAAGTCCAATTCGATCTCATTTGTTAACTTACTCTCAAAATTTTTCTGAAAATAATCTTTACTTAGATAATCAATTTCATCCACCCAAAAACATTCATCTTCTTTTTTCTCAGTTGGATACTTCATAGCCTTTAAAACATCAAAAGTGGTTTCATGGTCATTAATATTCATAGTCAACTCTCCTTTTTGTGTGTCTATCATAGCTTGTCCAGTAAAAAGAAAAAGGTCTCCCCAAAATAATTAGATTTTCTTTATCTTCCTCCATATATATTATAATACAGTCCATAAGAAAGATATATTTATCAACTTTAACAAGCATGTCTTCTATAACCCATTTTGGATAAATGATAGATTGATCAGCTAATTGAAGGGTTACAGTAGTGGGAGAAATATTGGCTAAACCTAACCTTCTAAATATAGATAGAGGCATCACATTAATGCTCAATCCTAAATTGCATAAAGCTTTTCCACATAATGTTTCTTCAATTGCACAAAGAATTGTTAAGCTAGAAGGATCTTTTAGTTTCTTAGGAAGTTTTTTCTGAAATATAGCGCTACACTCATCACGTAGTGCAACTATCACGTAATCCCCAAACTTCTTTTTCTTGTTTAATATCTCCTTCATAAATTTTGCATAACTTAGCATCTGTTCCAAAGCTTCAGCGAAAGGAATATTTAGTGTTAACTTTTTAAGTACTTCCATGAGCTTTGAAAATTATTTATCTAATTCATGCTATCTAAGTCATTGAGGAAATGGAGGTGGTGGTCTTCCTAAATTAATTTTAGTTGGAGATATTAAATTTTCCAAATCCTTAGAAACATGTTCTTTAGGTCTTTTAGTTTCCTTTGTTTTTCTCACAACTTTTCTCTCTTTTCTAACCACATCCTTTATCTCTCTTCGACTTCTTAATTGGACATCATCTATTTGTTCATCATTATTCGCTTTAGGGTTGATCTTAGTGTTGCAAGGAATTGTTCCTTGGGGTCTATTGATAAGTAAATTAGCAATTTGTCCAAGTTGATTCTCTATGTTTCTAATTGCAGCATTTTGACCTTGCAACTGGTTTCCCATTTGCAATACCACATCTTCTATAGACATCTTATTATCCTCAAATGTTTTATCATTATTAGAGTTTTGTGGATATGAAGGTTTATAGTTTGTATTCCTATGATTATTCCAACTTCCATAAGGATTTGCATGATTATTTTCTCATTTTTGGTTTCCACCATCAATAGTTTGATACCAATTAAAATTAGGATGGTTCTTCCCACTTGGGTTGTAAAAGTCAGAATACAAGTTGTTTATGGTATTTAAAATCATATATGACAAGTTAGAGTTAATCATATGCCCTAATGAACATTCCTCACATACTGGAGTAAATTGAGGTTGGTTCATTCCAAATTGGTCCAACTTCCTTGATATTATAGCAATCTGAGATGCAAGAATTGCAATCACATCTGTATCATGAACACTGGCTACCTTTTCAGGATTTACCCTTGCAGAGGACTATTGAAATTTATTTTTAGCAATTTCTTCAATTAACACATATACTTCATCAAATGATTTTGACATTAATGATCCACCAGCGGCAGTGTCAATTATAGACCTAAAGGATCCTGCTAACTTATTGTAAAAGGTTTGCATTATTAACCAATCGGGCAAAGCATGGTGTGGACACTTTCTTAGGAGTTCCTTAAATCTTTCCCAAGCTTCATATATTGATTCCCTTTTATACTGAAAAAATGAAATAATATCGTTTCTAAGTTTAGTAGTCCTTGAAGGTGGAAAGTACTTAGCTAGGAATTTCTGATTTAACTTCTCCAAATTTTTAATAGAGTCAGGTGCTAATGAGTAAAACCACATTTTAGCCTTATCCTTTACTAAGAAAGGAAACTTCCTTATTCTAACAACACTGTTTGACATGCCGTTATAACAAAATGTAGCAAAAAGTTCTAGAAAATTTGATAAATGTAAATAGGGATCCTCTAAAGGAGTTCCCCCAAACTGGTTGTTCTGCACCAGTTGGATAATCGTTGGATTTAGTTCAAACAAGTCAGCTTCTATGACAGGGGTTTGTATACTTAAGTGAATTTCATCTATCATATGATTTCCATAATCTCTCAATAATTTATGATGATTTTCTTAGTTATTATTTTGAATGTTTTCTATTTCTATTTCTAGTTTTTCAAATCCTTCTTGTTTTTTTTTTCTAACTCGGGATCATAAGGCACAAGTCCTGCAGATCCTTTATCTTATATATGCAATACAACAAAAAATACATTAATAATTAAATAAATAAAACAAAAAATATATTCAACACCATAAAAAATTTTCACAAACACCTTGTTTTTCACACAAACAGTATTTTTCACAACACTTTTCATACAAAAAATACTTTTCGCACAAAAATAGTTTTTATAACACTACAGTTTCCAAGTCTAAGCCTAATTACTTCAAATAAATTCTCCTAAAAATCAAGATCAACAGTTGTGATCCCCAGCAACGACGCAAAAAACATGATCCTGATATTCTTTTTTATATGTAGAATTTAAGAAATCGACACCACTACTTGAAGTTTTTAATCCCCAATAATGACACCGAAAGCTTGATCCCAAGAAAAGTAATATTTTAATTATATTTTTAGGGATTATACGTAAGTATACGTATCATTATCAAGTAATATAGGATTTCTGATTAAGCCCCGAATATTGATCCCACGGAGATCGAGGTTAATCATGGGGACTTTCAAGAAAATTTCTTGTCTATAATAACACGCCCTAGCTTGGAAGGTTGATAAAGGTTTGGTTTTTATTATATCCTATAGTTATCACGATAATACTACTTATACTCCTAAACTAAAATGCTTAGTAAAAATCAGAAAGTGGGTTTTAAATATTAAAAGCACTCTTCCTCATGCAATGAAATTAGTGACATGTGTAAAAGTAAAACAAGTAGTGAGAGAGCTTATGACAAATATGAGCAATTATAGTCTTTACCCTTACTAGAGATGCTAAAAACAACATTATCTAATCTAAATTTTGAAAAGTTCTGAAGATGAGGTAGGCAAGGAAGATACTAGCTCTCACTTTAGAGTTCCCTCATATCCCTCCACCTGGAGGCTAACATCTCGCATCAAAACCTTAAATAATAGAGCAAATTAGTGGACTTTAGCCTGTTGCTCTAAAGTCCTCTAATTCTACACCCATTAAAGATTATTTCCCTATTTATTTACACTCAATCATATGGGCTACATTCTCATCCATACAATCTCATGTGATTCTACCACAATTGATTGAGACAACACCATCCAAGATCTTACATGTTCTCACAATAGATTTTAACATGCATGTTGATCAAGTTTACATTTACATGAAGAAAAAATTATAATCATCATAATATATTCTCACTGTACTCAATTATATATCCTACACATGCATACTAACTCATTACAAGAGGGAAGAGTAAAGAAAACTACTCACTACACATGGAAAAACAATAAGAACTTTTTCATTAGACAAAACTTTGAAACCATACAAACAAAGCACTAAATTCAAACCAAAATACAATGAAAATACCTATCATTGATAAAAATCAAACTTTTCTTTTATAGAAAAATCAATCTCCTTATAATCCTCTCCAAGAACAAAGTGAAAAGAAAAGAAGAAATCTCTAACTCTCTCTCTTTCTCTCTCACCTTACCGCCCCACTTAGGGCTCACGCCCAAGCCTTATTTTTTTCTCCAAGCCTTATTCTCTTCTTCTAATTAATTCAAGAGTTTAAGAGATATTTTAAAAATGTTTCCAAGCCTTTTTTTATAATTTCCCAAGAGATGCTTAAGTGCACTTCAAAACTGTCCAGATTCAATGAATCTTCCAGATGGTGTCTGAAGTGCCTCTTCAAAACTCCAAATAACCACCCTAAATTATTTTAGAAAGTCCCTTTTCTCTTTTCCAATGAATTTCCCAAGAGATTCATGAAGTAACACTTCAAAATTTGTCCAAATTTGACGTATATTGAAGAAGTTATGTTAAAAACCGTCTCCGGCACCTAAGCACCGATTATGGGGTGCTTACTCACCTTCCTCTCTGTCTGGTGGATCCTAACCACCATTTTGGGTGCTTAAGCACTGGGCACAAGAACTTAAGTGTCCCATTTAGGCCCCTTGGCTCTGGTGTTCCCTAGTTCGACCCGATTTGCTCTGTTTTGCTCCATTTTAGTCTACTTTTATTCTTTTTTGCTCCAATCAATTCAAATTCTTCAATTTGATGCACACACAACCAAAAACACAAGAAAAAATTACTTTAAAGTGCAATATCATTATAAAATAAAGCATAAAAAATAATACATTTTTAGTTGTATCAGTGCCTCCAAAAACTCTTCAAAAATCGTCCAAATACATCGAACCTTCTAGAAACGGGGGATGAAGTGCCTTTGGTGTTGTCAACACTAGTCTGGCTCCATTAACACTGAGTAAAAATTTCATTTGTTCTATTGTTCTGCACCGTCGGCACTGCCTTTGGTGTGGTTGTCGCTGAGTACTTCTTCAAAAACATCATTTTGACTCCAAATTTCATCCTTTTTTCTTCCTTTTTGCTTTAAGTCCTAAAAATCAACAATCTGCAGGAAAATATCAAAATACCTTCCTTTAAGGAGCAATATCACCAAAAATAAGTATAAAATATGGGTCTAAAAATTCATATATTTTCTCTGTATCACCTCTCTAACCGTAGTACTAGGTGGTAATTTCTCAATAACTTGAATTTTTGCAGGATCTAATTTCATGCCATTTTCATAAATTTTATGCCCAAGTACACTTCCTCCTGTAACCATAAATTGCCATTTTTTTTAATTTAGTACTAGGTTGATTTTTTCACATAGTTCTAGAATTTTTTTTCTAAATTATTTAAACATAATTTGAATGAAGTTCCAAATACAGAAAAAAATCATTCATACTTCCATTCCATGTTCAATTAAATTACTAAAAATTAACATCAAATATTTTTGAAATGTCGCAGGTGCATTACATAGTCCAAAAGGCATTCTACGAAAAGCAAATGTTCCATAATGGCTTGTAAATCTTATTTTCTATTGATCCTCATGTGCAATTGGAATTTGGTGATATCTTGTATATCCATCTAAAAATTAGTAATATTTGTTTCAAGTCAATCTATCCAACATATGGTCTAGAAAGGGTAAAGGAAAATGATCTTTCCTCGTGGTCATGTTTAATTTTCTATAGTCTATACAAACTCACCAACCAGTAACTTGTCTTATTTGAAATAATTCATTTTTCTCATTTACTTGAACTGTCACTCCTCCTTTCTTTGGAACACAGTGAATCAGACTTACCCATGCACTAGAAGAAATAGGATATATAATTCTAGCATTTAACCAGTTTAAGATTTCTTTTTTAGCAACTTCTTTCATTATTGGGTTTAATCTCTTATGAGGATAAACTTTAGGTTCATATTGTTCATCTAGTAGACTTTTATGCATACAAATTAAAGGACTAATTCCTTTAATATCTGCTAAAGTCTATCCAAAAGTCTTTTCATATCTTTTCAATATTTCTATTAATTTTTATTCTTGAATTTCAGTTAAAACAGAAACTATAATGATAGGTAAGCTAGATGAATCTCCTAGAAACACATAGTTTAAATGGGCAAAATACTTCTAGTTCTAGTTCATGTGGTTTAATACTTGAAGGAATAAGATTTTTATTAACATTTTTAAACAAGTCTAACATTTCAAATTTGTCCTGAATATAATCTAACTACTATTTTTTTATTTCATTCTCATTCTCGAAGTACTCTTCTTGCATTATTTTTTCTTTAAACACTTCCTTAAATTGCTTATTACTCAGATAATCATTAACTTCCATCCTAAAACATTCATTATATTTTTCTATTGCAAAATATTTCATAGCTTTACAATATTAAATGTTACTTCTTGATCATTAACTCTCATTATTAATTCTCTTTTTTGCACTTCTATCACAACTCTCACTATTGCAAGAAATGGTCTCCCCAAAATAATAAGAATCTCTTTATCTTCCTCTATATCTAATACAATAAAGTCTACGAGAAAAATAAATTTAGTCTAATCCAAGCTCTAATGAATTTAGCCAAGCTTTAGCTTTATCCTATAATGAAAAAGAAAAAAGTCTAAGCCTAACAACATCATTAGACACTCCATCATATTTAACAGTAGCACATATTTTAAGAAAAGTAGCAAGTTGTATGTTAGGATCTTCAGTAGGTGTTCCTCCAAATTGATTATTTTGTACCATTTGGATAATAATAGGTTTAAGCTCAAATGAAGTAGCAGCAACATTAGGATTTTGAATAGTTAAGTGAAGTTCATCTGCTATAGGATAAGCATAATCTTTTAAAGGTCTTTGTCGATTTTCATTTATTTGATTATCTAAGTTATTCTTCATTTTGTTCAAGTTCTTAAATTCTTTTTGTTGTTTTCAATTTCTTTTAATAGTATGTTCTAATTCTGAATCATAAGGTACTAAACCTTCAGATCCAATATTTTGCATAAACAAATATAATAAGCAAAGAAAAATTTCTTAAAAAAAACTATTAATTATATATACTTTTTTGAATTTTTGATTTTTTTTATTTTATATTTAATATTTATTGCTAAATTTTCTAATTTACCCAATCTATTTAATTTACTGTTACCTTTCTTGGCAACGGCGCCAAAAACTTGATCCCGAAAATATAGTTGTGCAAAATTTTTAAAGTTGACTCCACCTTGCAACTGTGCCAAAAACTTGATGTGTCATTTTATGAATAAGAAATTTAAAAAATTTATGTATGGATTCTATGCAAATATACGTATCGTTATCAAGTAATACAGGACTTTCTGTTTAAGCCCCAAATATCGATCCCACGAGGAAGGTTTAAATTTGAAATGATAAATTAATTAGAAAATTCATAGCAATAAAATAAAAACTCTGTCACTAATTACAAGTATTTAAGGCACTATCAATACTAAATTATTAACTACTAGCACAACTGTAATGCAAAGTTTAAAACAGTAACTACCAAACTAAGTTGATGTGATGAAGTTATCTAATATGAAAAAAGTATCTTTCCAACTACAATGAGTTTTTGGTTAAACGAGATGTGATAAATGATTTAAATCTGTATTGTGCTAAATAGAAACAATTTTAATTCTATTCCGTGATTCAGTGTTATAGAGAATCAATGACTAATCTCAAGTTTAGTCCCTAAATCCATGGTTAGGCTATGTGGATACTGGCTCTCACTCCAGAACTCCCACTTCTCTTCCCATGTAGGCAAACACTCACTTTATTTCTTCAAAACTAAGACCAAATTGGGGATTTTAGTCTGCCACTCTAAAATCTCTAATTCTACGCCAAACAAAGTATATTTCCCTATTTATTTGCACTTAATTCCATCAATGAAACACTACTCCATGAAATTAAATGTGATTCTCACTCTATTAATGAACTCATATTCTATTTCCTAGATTATCTGTTTCACAACAGATTTTAGCATTTCAATTGGCCAGATCAAAAAGTAAATTAAAAACGGAGTGAAAAACCATCACAATTTTTTTTATACTTTAAAATTGACACATCCAAATTTTCTCTTCATTTCACCATATCTCATTGTAGGGAGAAAGATAATGAAAACTACTCAAACCTCATGAGAAAGATACAACAAAACACAAACTTTATATATAAAAGAAAGTTCATACAAAAATTAAAAAAAATGTTTATCTTTAACTCTTTCTCAAAGCAAATCTCTTGTAGCCTCTCTTGGACTCTTTCTCTCCTTAGCAGACTCTTGATTCTCTCTTAGAAAATTTAAGGAAAAATAAATGTATCACTTCTCTCCCTCTCTAACAACTCTAAGAAAAGAATTCACAATTAAAATCACCACAAAACTCAAAACTCTAAGGAACTAAATGACTAATGGACTCAAAGTGGTGGGAAGGGAGGCGAGAGAGAGATTTTTTGGTCAATTTTCACTCTAAATAGAGCCTAATGTCAGTTTTCCAATAGGTGAATCCAAAAACTCTTTAAAAAGTGTCCAAATTTCTTGAATCTTCTAGAAATTGGTCTTGCACTGACATTGGTGTCGTCGGCGCCAGTGGGTCGTGAATTAAATCATCGCTCTCAATTAAATGGCTCCATCGGCACTGCTCCTGGCACTGTCTACGCTGAGGAAATTCTAGACTCCATACTATAGGTCTGCGCCGTCAGCGTCCAGCTTGGCGACGTCGGCGTTGAGTATTTCTTCCAAAATGCTATTTTGACTCCAAATTCATACTTTTTGCTACTTTTTTTACTTCCAGTCCTAAAAATCAACAATCTGTAATAAAACATGAAAAATACCTTCCTTTAAAGTNAAACTCTTAAAAAAGTGTCCAAATTTCTTGAATCTTCTAGAAATTGGTCTTGCACTGACATTGGTGTCGTCGACGCCAGTGGGTCGTGAATTAAATCATTGCTCTCAGTTAAATGGCTCTATCGGCACTGCTTCTGGCACTGTCTACTCTGAGGAAATTCTAGACTCCATACTATAGGTCTGCGCCATCAGCGTCCAGCTTGGCGACGTCGGCGTTGAGTACTTCTTCCAAAATGCTATTTTGACTCCAAATTCATACTTTTTGCTACTTTTTTACTTCAAGTCCTAAAAATCAGCAATCTATAATAAAACATGAAAAATACCTTCCTTTAAAGCGAATATCACAAAAAATGAATATAACATATACGTCTAAAAATGAATATATTTTTTGTGCATCAAAATCCCCCAAACTTAAATGTTACTTGTCCTCAAGTAAAACCTTTACTACATAAAAATATGACTTATGGCAAAGAATTTAACTTCNTAAAGTGAATATCACAAAAAATGAATATAACATATACGTCTAAAAATGAATATATTTTTTGTGCATCAAAATTCTCCAAACTTAAATGTTACTTGTCCTCAAGTAACACCTTTACTACATAAAAATATGAATTATGGCAAAGAATTTAACTTTTAGGTTTCCATCTTTTGTTCTACTAAATATAATAGCATAACTTAAGAAAAATTTAAACTAACTCCAGTTAATACTAAAGGTATAAGAATACCTAGCCGTCAAGTCTAAGATTTCTTATTCTCTATTCTTTTCAAGAAAAATTGCAAATTGTAATATTAAATACACTTAGAATATCCATATGAAAAAGAACTTCAAGAAAACTTTATTAGTAAATATGCTAATATATAAATACAAGTTTAAAGAATGTAGGCCGAGTCCTTAAGTTGATTTAAGTGAATCCAATTTTTTATTACGTATCTCCTCAAGCTTTTCTTCACATCTTCTTCTTTTCTTTTTCTTTTCTTTCAGGATCATTTTCAATCCTTTTTCTTTTCTTTTCTTTGTTCATCTCCTTTTTTTTGTCTTTTTTTTATGTGAGGATTACTATATCTTGATAGCCTTTAACGATTTTGAACTTCACTATCCTATTCTTAAAGTCAAAGACTTTTCACGTTCCTTCACTTTATAAATTCATATTAGCTTTGAAGATCTTTCATAAAGTTTTATTCTTCTCATCTTACATGAAACTTTAAGATTCTTAATACTTAGCAATCAGTAACGTGCAATAAAAAATGAAAAATACCTTCCTTTAAAGACGCAATATCACCAAAAAATGAATATAAAATAAAGGACTAAAAATGCATATATTTTTGGTGCATCACCAATCAACTGGACTAAATTGGGGATTTTAATCTGTCATCTTAAAACTCCAATTATTCATCCAATAAATTATATTTCACTATCTTTTTGCAATCAATTCTATGGATGACATACTCTCCCATGAAATCAAATTTGATTCTCCCCCTGTTGTATAGAATCTCATTATTAATTGCCTATAGTTATATATATTTTACATAACTTGCTTTTCATACAAGGATCAAGTTTTTGGCGTTGTAGTGGTGTCAACTTCNCTTATTCTCTATTCTTTTCAAGAAAAATTGCAAATTGTAATATTAAATACACTTAGAATATCCATATGAAAATGAACTTCAAGAAAACTTTATTAGTAAGTATGCTAATATATAAATACAAGTTTAAAGAATGTAGGACGAGTCCTTAAGTTGATCTAAGTGAGTCCAATTTTTTATTAGGTATCTCCCCAAGCTTTTCTTCACATATTTTTCTTTTCTTTTTCTTTTCTTTCAGGATCATTTTCAATCCTTTTTCTTTTCTTTTCTTTCTTCATCTCCTTTTTTTTTGTCTTTTTTTATGTGAGGATTACTATATCTTGATAGCCTTTAACGATTTTGAACTTCACTATCCTCTTCTTAAAGTTAAAGACTTTTCACGTTCCTTCACTTTATAAATTCATATTAGCTTTGAAGATTTTTCATAAAGTTTTATTCTTCTCATCTTACATGAAACTTTAAGATTCTTAATACTTAGCAATCAGTAACGTGCAATAAAAAATGAAAAATACCTTCCTTTAAAGACGCAATATCACCAAAAAATGAATATAAAATAAAGGACTAAAAATGCATATATTTTTGGTGCATCACCAATCAACTGGACTAAATTGGAAATTTTAATCTGTCATCTTAAAACTCCAATTATTCATCCAATAAATTATATTTCTCTATTTTTTTGTAATCAATTCTATGGATGACATACTCTCCCATGAAATCAAATTTGATTCTCCCCCTGTTGTAGAAATCATAACCCTTTTCAAAATATATGTTTCTCAACATGTTTTAACATTTCAATTGGCCAAATCAAAAAATTAAATGAAGATTGGATTTCAAATCATCACAAATTATTAACATGTAAAACCATAAAAAATATAATCAATTCTTCACAAAATCATATCTCAAAGTAGGGAGAAGGATAAAGAAGACTACTCAGAATTTTTGAGAAGGATATGGCAAAACACAGATTTCATATATTAAAATAAATTTACAAAATAAAAGAAATAAAAGACACAACTTATCTCACAATCCTCCCCAAGAAAATCCCTAAAAGTTCTCTCCAAGCCTTTATCTCTTTACAAGCACACTCAATTCTCTCTTAGGAGTGTAATGAAGAAGGAATCTCTCACCTTCCCTCTGCTCTTAGAACCCTAGAAGAAAATTTCCTCTTCTTCTCTCCTTGCCTTTCGCGCCACCCCCACTTTCTTGTCCTTTTCGACCCCCCTAAACTTCTTGAAATCTTCCTCTTTTTTTTGGGCAACCTCTTTTCAAAATGAATTCAAAATTTCGTCCAAAATTCCCTCTAAAAGTCAACTCTTTTAAATTCAAAAGATGTGTCATTTGATCTAAGAGGCATATCCCTTTATAAAAGAAGTTTCCAAAGTGTCTAAATGCATTGAACTACTCCAATAGGTGTGTAGAACAAGTGTCCCTTTGAAAATTTGTGTAAAATTTGTCTTGAGCCGCCTTAATCTGCAAAAGATATGAAATGGCGCATCATGCGCCAAGCCTCTGTCAAATGGCGCATCATGTGCCAGAATTCCAAAATTCTTTATTTTGGCTCCAAATTTTTTCCTTTTTGTCATGTTTACTCCAAATACCTAAAAATGATATACCTGAAAAAAAAAACTTGAAAGTACCCTTCTTTAAAGTGCAATGTCACAAAAAATAATCATTAAATTTTTTCTTAAAATAATATATAATTTTGGTGCATGAATGATCTATAATGTAAAAAAAATTCAAACTATAAAAATTAAATACGAAATTTAGATCTAAATTAAATTAATGTATGCTAAATAAAATGCAGTTAATAAAATTTACTTAATTAAACTAATTGCTATATTTCAAAAGTAAACTTATAAAAACTAAACAAAATTTCTGCAATGAAAAGTTCAAATTTATGAAAGTATCATTCCCCTTTACAATGAGTATATGGATTGTGAAGAAATAAAAATCATTCANTTAAAATCATATATGACAAGTTAGAGTTAATCATATGCCCTAATGAACATTCCTCACATACTGGAGTAAATTTAGGTTGGTTCATTCCAAATTGGTCCAACTTCCTTGATATTATAGCAATCTAAGATGCAAGAATTGCAATCACATTTGTATCATGAACACTGGCTACCTTTTTAGGATTTACCCTTGCAGAGGACCATTGAAATTTATTTTTAGCAATTTCTTCAATTAACGCATATGCTTCATCAAATGATTTTAACATTAATGATCCACCAGCGGCAGTGTCAATTATAGACTTAAAAGATCCAGCTAACTTATTGTAAAAGGTTTGCATTATTAACCAATCGGGCAAAGCATGGTGTGGACACTTTCTTAGGAGTTCCTTAAATCTTTACCAGGCTTCATATATTAATTCCCTTTTATACTGAAAAAATGAGATAATATCGTTTCTAAGTTTAGTAGTCCTTGAAAGTGGAAAGTACTTAGCTAGGAATTTCTGATTTAACTTCTCCAAATTTTTAATAGAGTCGGGTGCTAATGAGTAAAACCACATTTTAGCCTTATCCTTTACTAAGAAAGGAAACTTCCTTATTCTAAAAACATTGTTTGACATGCCGTTATAACAAAATGTAGCACAAAGTTCTAGAAAACTTGATAAGTGTAAATAGGGATCCTCTAAAGGAGTTCCCCCAAACTGGTTGTTCTGCACCAGTTGGATAATCGTTGGATTTAGTTCAAACGAGTCAGCTTCTACGACAGAGGTTTGTATACTTGAGTGAATTTCATCTATCGTAGGATTTCCATAATCTCTCAATAAATTATGATGATTTTCTTAGTTATTATTTTGAATGTTTTCTATTTCTATTTTTAGTTTTTCAAGTCCTTCTTGTTTTTTTTTTTTTTCTAACTCGGGATCATAAGGCACAAGTCCTGCAGATCCTTTATCTTACATACGCAATAAAACAAACNAGATAGGAAGTACAATTTAAAACCACTACCTTTTCCATAGGTATCATATTTTCATACTTAACTTGATTTCTGTACAACCAAATAACCAGGCAACACCACGAGGAATGATTATCAATTTAGCTTCCATCCACTCCTTCTAGCAATCCAAAAAGTTTTGCCAACTTACTTTTAGAGTATCAATGCTGAGCTGATTCAACAGACTAGACCAAACCCTTTGGGAGAAACTATAAGAGAAAAATAAATGTTCCAGACTTTCTTCATCCTTTTTACACAGCCAGCAGCAAGAGGGACCCCTAAGCCCTTTCAATTTCAAAATATCATCACAAGGTAGGAAAGAATTCCACAGCCTCCAGCAAAAAAAAGGACATAAAAGGTGTCAACCACTTCCCCCAAATAAATTTCCCCCACATAACAGGTTGCCAATGAAACAATTGCTGGAAAATATAAGCTGAAACTTTTTGTGAGGGAGTCTGTCTAGTGATGATTCTATCTTTTTCTCCAGGATTGATTTTAGTTTTCTTCACCCAATACATTTTCTCTTTAGTTAAGATGGTTGCCAGCAAATTACAATTCCATTGATTTTCAGTCCAGAATTCCTTCACTTTAGTTCCAGAGTTTGGATTGGAGGTGTCAATTCTTTCCCCATTCTAAATCCATTTATCTAGCCAAAAATTAATTTGTCCTTCTTTAAGTTCCCAAATAAATAGATCCTCAGCTTTATGCCTCACCTCCAAAAGTTTAGTCCACAGCCTGGAATCCCCAACTTTCTTCTCAGCCAAGTTAGGGTGCACATTCCTGCAGTATTTCCCCTTCATAAACAAAGCCCAAAGACTATCTTGGGCTCTAAAATTTATCCAGAGTTTACAAAGATTAATGACATTGAGATGCTGAAAATCCTTAAAGCCTAAACCACCTGCATGTAGAGGTTACACAATTTATGCCAAGCTAACCAATGGAACTGTTTCTTCTGACCAGCCCAAAGAAATTTATTAAACATTCTGCCAAGCTTTATCTGAGTCCCCTTCTTCATAATAAACATCTGATTAGCATAAGAAGGGATACAAGTTAAGATGCTTTTGAGAAGAGTGATCCTACCTCCATTAGATAGGAAGTAATTTGTCCAACATTGAAGCTGTTTCTGAATTTGATCAATTACTCCATTGAATCGAGTTTGTTTAGTTCTCCCTTTTATTAATTGAACACCAAGATAATTGATAGGTAAAGAAGCCAAGCAAAATCCAGTATGTTGTGCAATTCATTGCTTAATCTGTGGAAGAGTATGAGAGCTAGTAAAAATTTGACATTTCTGTTTGTTAAGATACATAGCAGATGATTTTTGGAAGTATTTAAGTACTTGATTGAGAGACTTTACTGCATTCTTAGTAGCCTTAAAGAAAAAGATTATATCATCTGCATAGGACAGATGACTCACACTAATATTGGATCTGTGCTGATAGTCCAAATGTGGTGAAGATAATACTTTTGATTAAAAAGCCTAGAAAGATAATCCATAGCCAAAATAAAGATAGTAAGGGATAAGGGATCTCCTTGTTTAATTCCCCTAGTGGCATTGAAGAAACCTTGGCTCTTGCCATTAATTAAGATAGAATGGTTTTTGCAAATGAGCCATCTTCTAATTAGATTGACAAAGTCCCCAGAGAAGCCCCTAGCATTCAAGGTATCCAAAATATAATTCCAGTTAATAGTATCATAGGCTTTTTGAATATCCAATTTCATAATGAGATTGCTGCCTCTACATTTTCTGTTTAGATCCAGTAGAAATTCCTGGGCCAAAAGGATGTTATCAGATATTTGTCTTCCTTTCATAAAAGCCACCTGATTCTTGCTTATAAGCTGCTGAAGATGAGGTTGGAGTCTGGTGCAGATAATCTTGCTAATAACTTTAGAAATGACAGTAGTTAGGCTGATTGGTCTAAAATCTCCCCATCTTATCCTGTTGAAATTTTTAGGAATCAAGGTTATAGTGGAAGCAGTAAAGTATTTAGGGGGATCAATACCTCTAAAGAAGCTTTGCACAGCATCAACAAACTCCCCATAGATGATATTCCAAGTGGCTTTATAAAATTTTGCAGTGAAGCCATCAGGGCCAACTACCTTATGATCATCAATAGAGTCCAAGGAAGCTTTAATTTCACCTTCCAAAGGAGTGGTATTTAGATTCAGATTGTGGACATAATCTTTGCAATCAGAGAATATATCCATCATGATTTGAGCTCTAGAAGGGGACTGCTCCTTAAAGATATTTTGAAAGTAATTTACAGCATCTTGGGTAATACTCTCAGCATCAGTCAGTACATGGCCAGCAGAATCCTGAATAGATAAAATCATGTTGTTTTTCCTTCTAAAGTTAATGCAAGCATGGTAATAACTTGAGTTTCTATCTCCTTCCATAAATTTGGTAACAACAGCTTTCTGCTTCAGAAAACATTCAGTGTAACTGGTATGGAGTAACAGGTCTTCATTAGCTTTATGGAGGTCAACTTCAAAAATCAAACCCCTTTGGAAACAGTCTTCCATGTTAATCACTTTACTTTGACATTTAAACAAGTTCTCATGTATGTTACCAATAGTGTCCCAATTCCACTTCCTC
This sequence comes from Phalaenopsis hybrid cultivar, assembly GCA_002079205.1. Classification (NCBI taxonomy): domain Eukaryota; kingdom Viridiplantae; phylum Streptophyta; class Magnoliopsida; order Asparagales; family Orchidaceae; genus Phalaenopsis; species Phalaenopsis hybrid cultivar. The sequence continues at coordinate 272,829 of JXCR01062170.1, read as the reverse complement.
AGCCTAGCTGCCACCTTCTTTTGGAGTTTCCACAGATTTATACAGGTATTAGTATCACCTTCAGACCTCCAAACTTTACCTACTACATCCACAAATTGAGGGTGGAGGGTACACATGTTCTGAAATCTGAAAGGAGCTATAAATGGGCTTTCAGCATTTTGGATTGTGCACATGAGGGGCCTATGGTCAAAACCTGCCATAGACAAATGAGAAATGACAGTGAATGGGAATGTTTGAACCCATTTAGAGTTGCCAAACATTATGTTAAGTCTTTCCCACATGGAACCCCTTCTCCAAGTAAAGTCAAGACCTTGATACCCCAAATCAAATAATTTAGCCTAAAAAATAAAGTCATTGAATCTATTCATGGCAGAAGAAATAGGTGGCCTACCACCTCTTCTTTCAGAAGGAGAAGAGATACAGTTTAAATTACCCCCCAAAATCTAAAAAGAGTTCAGAGACTGACCAATTTGAGTTAACTCAGTCCATAAGGTGGATTGATTAAAGGAAAAACTGCTAGCATAAATGAAGGTGGCATATCCAATTTGAGCACCAATATGGAATTGGATGTGAACAAATTGGGAATGATTTAACAACATAGACCACTGAAGTTCAGCTCTAGCAAAAAGCCAAATTTTGTTATTTGTATTGGAGAAAGGATCAAATTGAGGGAAATTTTTTCTGAATTTTATGGGAATTTTTTGTAACCAATGGTTCAAGAATGGCAAAACACCACACTTTATGAATTCTCACCAAAATTTTTAATCTCTTTAGAGAGGAGGGGTGAGCAATACCCCTGATATTCCAAACAAGGAACTTAATTGTTGAGAAAAGGTCCTCCCTTTCCCCCTAGTCCTAGGAAGGTGATCCAAATTAGAAGGTCCCTCCATAGGCTGTTTATTTTCAACTTTACCTTTTTTCTTCTTATGGCTTCTTTGGACTCGCCAATCTTCTGTTAGAACATCTGCCAAACTATTGATAGCATGATCTTCAACCCTAAAAGGGTTTATGTTTAATAAGCTGTCATCTTGTATTATCTTTTCCTTTAAATTATTGTTATTGCATAGATCATCCTCTTGCTCCCCAGCATTACTACTTGGCACAATCTCAACTGTGTTATTTACCACCACATCAGTAGTATCAACTTCCCCAGCCAATTCAACAGCTGTCCCAACTGGCTTGGAATTAGTTGTTGTAGTCCCTGGAGCTCTTTTTTCATTTGGAGGGTGTGGTCTATTACACTTCTCCACACTATGTCCAAACATTTTACAATGTTGGCAATAGACAGGCTTTTGTTCCACAACTATCTTCTGCCAGAAACCTTCCTCAGTAGTTCCAATCCAAACTCTATCAATATCAGGCAAAGTAATGTCCCTCTCAACCAGGACTCTAGCTCCAGCTGGTCTGGCCACATTATATGTGGGGGCATCAATTTTCATGGGGAAACCAAGCACCATACTAATGCTGAATAGCACATTCTGATGGAAATATTTAATTGGTAAATTAGGAAACTTGAACCACATTGGAACTACAGAAGGTTCCTTTGTGGGATCAAACTTTGGAGTCCACTTCAGCAATTTCATTGGGACACCATTAATGATCAAAGTTTACTTTGCAAACACCCTTGCATAATCTTCTTCATTAAATAAAGAAATCAGAAGGTGTCTTCCATCTATTAAACCCAGCCTCCAAGCTCCTGTAAGTTTCAAATCCACAAAGAACCTCCTTACAAAGTCCATCTTAGGATGTCCATACTGAAACTTACCCACCAGAGTAAACTTAACTGTTTCATTAAGTTCATAGATTTCCAGGGGAGAAAAGATAATGGTAGGTTCCCCTTCCTTCAAACCAACAGGATTGACAAAGGGGCAAACCCCCCTCCCAACAGTAGGATCATGGAAACATTGTGGGAAAACCAAGTGGTCAAAGGATTTAGGAACTTCAAAATCACTTCAAACAACATCAGCAAAGGTTGCCTTGGTCCATTAGGCATTGGTATCAATATCAATGGGGAAGGCCATTGGGAAAACACAATCCAAAGAACCCAAGATCAGAAAAAGGATTAAAATAGTAGCAGGGCTCCAAAAGCAAATGGAGCACAAAACAAAACAACAAGAACCAACACAACACCAAGGACAAAACTCCAAACAGAAAAAGCAGAGAAAAGTAGCAACTTCAGCAAATCAATGGAACAGTAATCCTGTTCAACAAGGATCTTCCCGGGAAAGACCACAACAAACTCCAAAAACCTCAAGCACCCCTTGAAGAGAAAGCAAGCTTCTAAATCCAGCACCACCACTACTCCAAGCAGCTCCATCATCTCCAAAACCCTA
>JXCR01062170.1:248273-263677 GCA_002079205.1 Phalaenopsis hybrid cultivar | reverse complement strand
ACACACACACACACACACACACACACACACACACTAGGAAAGAGCAACTAAGGCTCCTTACATGTTAATAGAAAAAAGGGGTTATGAGTGTTGGGGAAATAAGCCGTCCCAAAAGAAAAGGATAACAGAAAAAGCCTACATGCTCTATATATATATGGACACATATATATAGTAGCTACACCAAACAAAGTAAGGAGTTATCTGTATATATCTATATATATATCTCATTAGCTTCATAGTTATATAAAAAAAGTTACAGGGTTTTAAAGTAGGGGAGTGCCATATTATCCCCATTCATAAGAAATTTTAAGTTTGATGTTAGTGTCTTCCCAACATAAGAAGTGTTCCTACCCTGGGAGGCTAGCCAATGTGCTGGACAATTGCCCTCCCTAGGGATGTAGTTAAATTTCACCATACAGCTGTGTAAGAGGGCATTCAACTGTCGATTCCACATGATTAGATTCCAGGGAGGAGTTTCATCATGGAGTAAAATATTAATGCAAATAGTAGAGTCAGTTTTCACAAGCAAAGGGCCCAGATGACAGTAGCAAGCAATTCTAATGGCCCAGTAAAAAGCTTTGAATTCAGCCTCCAAAGCATCAAGTGCCACAGTAGAATTAATGAAATACAGTATGGGGGTACCAAGAGAGTTTCTGAAGACTCCCCCAATTCCATCACAGGCTTTTGAGAAACTGCCATCAGTGTTGACCTTCAACCAACCAGTAGGAGGGGAGCTCCAGAAGATTAATTTGGAAGAGTGTGGAAGAAAATTAGTTTTGTCAGAGGTCCAATTTTTTATTACATTGGGGAAATGGTGGAACTTGATCAATTTCTAAAGATAAGAGATACAGTTAAGTATTAACCCTAGGAATTGCTCATCAAATTTGATATGATTTCTGCACATCCATATAAACCAAGCCATAATACAAGGGATCAGTAAAAGCTTGATGTTATGCTAATCTTCCCACAAGTAATAAACTTAAGCCAACTTACATTATAAGTATCAATATTCAGAAGCTTGAGTAGACCTGACCAAATTTCTTGGGAGAAATGACAAGAGAAAAATAAGTGGTCCAAGGTTTCTTCAGCAGCATAGCATAATGGGCAAATAGAAGGCCCTCTCGACCATTTCATCTTTAAAATGTCATCAGTAGGAAGTAAGGAGTGCCACAGTATCCAACAGAAGAAGGACATAGAAGGGGTTAGAAGTTTACCCCAAATGGATTTTCCCCAAGGCAATGGATTCCAATTAAAGAAGTGAGCAGATAATTTCTGGGAATAAGCATGTTTAGTAATAATTCTATCATTGGAACTAGATGAGAAGGGAGTATCCTTAACCCATCTAACATGTTCACTAAATAGAATAGTGTTAAGCATTCTGCAATTCCACTGATTAGTTGACCAATAATCTCTGACCTGACAATTATTGTTGGGGTTGGGGGTAAGGCACTCAAGCTTCTCACCATTTCTAACCCAGTTATCTAACCAAAAATTAACTTGTCCATCTCCCAGCTCCCATAGAAAAAGTTCCTCAGCTTGATTTCTGATGTTCAATAGTTTGGTCCATAATTTGGAATCCCCCAATTTTTTGGTTACCAATACAAGATGCACAGATCTACAATATTTCCCTTTCAGAAATCTTGCCCAAAGACTATCCTGGGCCCTGAATCTGATCCATAATTTACAAAGCTTAATGAAACCCAGGTGTTAGAAGTCTTTAAAGCCAAGCCTACCAGCTTGAAAAGGTTTGCATAACTTCTACCAAGAGAGCCAGTGGAATTGTTACCTTTGACCTGACCAGAAAAAATTGTTGAAAATCCTTCCAATAGCTACTTGTGTACCCTTTTTCATGGAGAACATTTGGAGGACATAAAAAGGCATTGCAATCAAAATACTCCTCAAAATAGTGATCCTCCCACCATTGGACAAGAAGGAGTTAGTCCAATTCTCAAGTTATGCTTTCATTTGATCAATGACTTCCTAGAATTGTGTTTGTTTGGTTCTACCTTTGAGTAGTTGTACTCCATGATATTTAATGGGGAGATTAGCATGACAAAATCCAGTATAATCAGAAATTCAGTGCTTGATTTGAGAGGTGGAGTTAGTGTTCACAATGAATTAACATTTAGGTTGGTTAAGAGCCATACCTGAAGTATGTTGGAAGTGTTGAAGACATTTATGTATTCTCCTGAAAGAATTTTTGGAAGAATTGGAGAAGATAATAATATCATCAATATACTCTAAATGGCTTATAAGGATATTAGATCTATGATGATAGCCAAATGAGGTGAGTTAGTAAACAACTTATTCAATTGTCTGGAAAGATAGTCCAGAGCAAGAATGAAAATTGTTGGAGATAGAGGGTCTCCCTGCTTGATGCCCCTTGTAACATTAAAGAAGCCATTACATTTTCACAGAAAGTAACATGGCAAAAAGTGTGGATTGAAGTAGACTCTTTACAACTGATCACCTTGCTTAAAACTGATCAGCTATCCTCTTGGCATCATATGCAATGGAAGCAAAAAATTGGCAAACTTTACAAGAAGTTCACAGTCCAAATGTCTTTCATATACAGAGAAGGAAACCAACCTGCTAATTGGCTGGCCAGACAAGAAATCTATGCAAACTCCATTTCTATTGATACAAGACCTCCTACCCCTCTTGCCCTCTTACTCCATGGTGATAATCTGAAGACTCACCTCAGATTCAAGCCTAGTCAACTAAAAGAGATTTAGTGTCCTGGGACTTCTACTTTTTTTTCTTTATTTAGCTATTTTACTCTCTTATAGGCAATTTTGAGGATTGGTCTCCCTCCTTTTGTTTGGGGACCCCTCGTTTGGAACTTTTGTACTNTATATATGAATAAGTCAAGGTCTATGGTCAGACCCACTCATAGCCAGGTGTTGGACAGATGTGTGAAGGAAATCTCTGAACCAAACGTCATTCACCAAAACTCTATCCATCCTCTCCCATATATATATATATATATATATATATGAAGTGGTGGACTTTGGTGGCTACCTTCCTGCTGGTTCCTATCTCTGGTGGTGGTGGTGGTGTTCTTGTGTTTTCCTAGGAGTTACTGTTTCATGGAGCATATTCTCAGGCTGCTCTCTTAGTTGTGGGGATTACTTTCCCACTTCTTTCCTAGTTTTTGTATCTTTTGGTGCCTAACTGTGGTAGGCAGACTGGTTTTGGTTCTACTTCAACTTTGGTTAGGCTTGTTGGTGCCTTTCTAGTGGTTTCCACTAGTTGGTAACCCCTGAAGATTGCACTATTTTTTCTCTAACTGCTGCTGGGTGGGGTCTGTCCTTCCATCTGGTGGTAGCCACACAATGACTACAACTATTGATGTTTCCATTGATTCACAATGGACCAAAGCAACATATGTTGGGGTTGTTGGAAGAACTAATGAAGTTCTACAAGATTTTGACCACTTGGTGTTCCCTTAAGAATTTCATGATACAGTTGCTGGGAAAGGATGTAGTCCTTGCATTCACCCACTTGGATCTAAGGAGGGCGAAACTACAGTGTTCTTCACAAATAGAGATTTATCCTCACTTAAGGAGGTAGTGAAATTCACCTTAGTGGGAAAATTTCAGTTAGGCCACCCCAAGATGGAGCTGGTCAGAAACTTTTTTGATTCCCTAAAGCTTATTGGAAAATGGAAGATAGGATTAATGGACGGGAGGCACCTACCAATCCAACTAGCTGTGGAGGAAGATTATGCAAGACTCTTTGCCAAGCAATCTGTAATTATTGCTGGAGCTACAATGAAGATTGTAAAGTGGACTCTTGACTTTGATCCAAGTAAAGATCCACCTATGGTTCCTCTTTGGTACAAATTGACAGGCCTTTCACTTCCTTTCTTCAATTTGAATGCCTTATTCAACAAAGGAAGAGCTTTAGGCACACCTTTGAAAGTGTATGCCCCCATCTATAATAAAGCTAGGCCACCCTTGGCAAGAATACAAGTGGAGAGAGATATTACTCTACCTGAGCTAAAGAGAATATGGATTGGCTCTGATACTGAAGGATTTTGGCAAGACATTATCCCTGAACAAAAACTTTACTATTGCCAACATTGCAAAATGTTTGGCCATATAGTGGAAAAGTGCTACAGGTTACATCCACCCCCTAAAAGGAACACTGGAAGGGACCATAGGGAAGCATGAACTACCTCATTGAAAGCCACTGTGACCGTTGCTAAAGAAACACACCTGAAAAATAGAAAAGAAACCACACAAAGGACTGAGGGACCACTCCCAATAATCAATGTAAACTCCTTATCAGCTGATCCTTTGGGTGAGCTATCAAATTCCCCTCCAAATAGAATCACAGTGGACTCTCCAATCAAAACAGTAAGAAAGGAAATTAATAAAATTGTAATGATCACTCCTTCACCTTCCCTCAAAGAGGAAAGCCAATAGACATTCATGACAAGGCTTCTGAGGAACATATAATTACTAGCCTTAAACAGGCCATTGAAGAAAATTGGTAGGTTCAAACAGCCAGAAGGAAAAGAAAACCAGTGACAAAAGTGCAGAAATTACAGCAGGGAGTCAGCTTATTGCAAGCAGAGGGTAAAGCCAGAATAAAGTTTGGTTTTCCCCATCATCACAGAGGTAGAACCAGATCAAGATCATAGCCATCCCTCTAATTCCATCCATCTAATGATTAATATCCTTTACTGGAATATAAGGGGAATGGCCAACCCCCTTTCTGTTAAAAGAGTTTTACATTTGAATTATAAATACAAACTTTGGTGCATAGTCATTCTTGAACCAATGGTTCATAAGAACTACTAAAAGCTAATCAAAAAGTTTCCTGGTTTCAATAATTTTGCTAATACCAACAATAAATCTGGATTTTCTGTAGAAAGGAAATTAGATGGAACATAGTAGTTAATCATCAACAATTTGTTCATTTCAATTTTAATATTAATGGTCATTTGGGATATGCTACCTTCATTTATGCAGGTTGTAAAAAGGATGATAGAAAAGAGCTTTGGAATTTCTTGTTGACCAGCAGATGGATTCTCCTTGGTTAGTAGGGGGAGATTTTAACTGCATTACTTCTCCTGCTGAAAAATCTGGGTGTAGAGCTCCAAGCCAAGCCAAAATGAACACCTTTAATGATAAAATTCACAATGCTGGATTGTTTAATTTGGGTTTCAAGGGACCTGCATCTACTTGGAAGAGGGGTAAAATTTGGGAAAGACTTGATAGAGTCTTGGTCAATGATAGCTGGTATAACCATTTCCTCCTTACTTTTATCACTCATCTCAACCTTGCTGGTTCTGACCACAGACCAATCCTTTTTAGCATTACCTCCTCTAATAATACATCTTCCTCTCCCCCTTTTAGATATCTAAATATGTGGTCTTCTCATTCTTCCTACAACTCCTACATTGTTGACCTTTGGAATGGAATTTTCCATACTGACCCTTTCATTAAACTCAGTTTGCTGCAAGTTAAAACTGCCAAAGACCTTAGGAAATGGAGTTGGGGGGCATTTGGAAATGTCCTCACAAAAGTTCAAGAGCTAGAAGAGGAAGTAACAAGAATGGAACAAGATGAACAGGAAGGAATTGTTGATGAAAAGGAACTACTTACTACCCAAAACAAACTTCTTACTGCTATTGACTATCAAGATCATTTTCTTAAACAGAAAGCTGCTATGAATATCTTCACTGATGGGGACAGAAACACCAAAATTTACTATGCTTATATCAAATTTAAAAGGAAATGTAATACTATCCATGCTATTGAAAATGCTGAGGGGAGGTGGCTACATGAGAATGCAAAAATAGCAAATGATGCAGTATGCTATTTTAAAAACCTGTTGAATCATGACCATAGTCACAAAATCCCTATTGGTCCAAATTATTTCTCTGTTGAGCTGAATTATACAACAAACCTAAAACTTACTGAAATTCTAGATGAAGAGGATATATGGAAGGCTATAAATTCTATAAATAGCAACAAAGCAGCTGTCCCTGATGGTTTCACTGTTGAGTTCTATAATAAATCTTGGGATATTATTAAGCCTGAGGTTATAGCTACTGTGGCTAGTTTTTTCGAAGGAAATAATCTCCCACATTATTTCAGTGCCTCTACTTTTGTGATGATTCCCAAATCAGATATGAAAAATAACTGGAATCACTTCTGACCAATTTATCTAGCCACTGTTATCAGTAAAGCAATCAGCAAAATTATTGTCAGTAGACTTCAACCTCATCTAGATCATATTATTAAACCCAATCAAACTGCCTTTGTGAAGGGGAGATCAATCATTGACAATACTCTTTTGGCACAGGAATTGCTACATGATCTGAATAAGACCTGTAGAGGTGGTAATTTGATCTACAAACTAGTTTTGAGAAAGGCTTATGATACTGTCAGTTGGGAATTCATTATGGATGTTCTCATAGCAAGAGGATTTCATATAGAATTCTGTCAACTTATCCACAGATGGCTACACAACAATAACCATTCCATTCTCATAAATGCTAAAGGTTGGGGGTCCTTCGCTGTAAACAGAGGTTTGAAGCAAGGGGATCCCTTATCCCCCACCATTTTCATCCTTGCTATTAATTATTTATCCAGAATTTTGGATGAATTTCTACTAAACCAAAGCTACACTATTTACCATCACAGATCCAATATAGCCATTTCTCACTTACTATATGCTGATGACATCATAGTATTTTACAAAGCTCACAAGAATGCAGTGAGGAAAGTGTATCAGACTCTTCAAAAGTTTTAAACACACTCTGAGATGTGTCTCAATCCTGAGAAGTGCCTCCTAATTTTTAATAAACAAGCATCTCCAAATTGTAAACAATGGGACTCAAATTATACTGGCTTCTCCAACTCCCAGCTTCCTATCAAGTACTTAGGTGTCATGCTACTCATTGGTAGAACATAACAAATACAATTTGATGAAGTCATAAATAAGATCACTTCTTATCTTAATGGGTGGACCCAATCTTTTCTATCTAATAGAGTTAGAATTACACTGTTGAAAAGCATTCTAACTACTTTTTCCTCTTAGATCTTGCAGATGAAAAATATAAAGAAAAGCACCCAAATCCAATTAGAAAGAACTTTTAATAGTTTCCTGTGGTCAGGACAGAGGCAGCAAATGCATTGGGCATCTTAGCAAAAGGTGGCTAAACCCCAGCTGGCAGGGGGCATTGACTTTAAGGGTCTTAACCAACACTTTCAAATCAACTTATGTAAGCTATGGATTAAGTTTAGAGCCCAGACTTCTTTGTGGGCTAATTTCATGAGAGGCAAATATTGTAGAGATCAGCATCCCACACTTGTTGAAAGGAAAACTGGGGAACCCAAAATCTAGGGGAAGTTGTTGAATATAAGACAAACTGCTGAAAATCTGTTTATTTGGGATTTAGGCAAAGAGAATATAAGTTTTTGGCTTGACAATTGGTGCCCTAAAGATTGGTTGTCCCCTATCAGTAATGTCCCTAACACTGAACTCAAAGTTGTTGATTGCTGGTTAGATGAAGACTGGTCTTTACTTAAGCGTCAAATATTCTCCAAGCCAACTCACTCACAAAAATTGCTAGTATTAAAATTGACAGAAGCAAACCTGATAAAATTGTTTGGTAGTCTTTCTCCAACCAAAGTCTTACCAAAGCTATCTACTCTAAAGTTTTCCAACGGGAGCACATATCTTGGGGACCTATCATTTGGAACAATTTTCTATCCCCTTCCATGTCCTTTTTCTGTTGGAGGGCATTTCATAAATTACTTCCTACTGATGATATTCTTAAACTTAAAGGATTAAGGGGTCCTTCTAAATGCAGGCTTTGTCTACATGAGGAGGAATCACTGCCTCATCTCTTTGTTGAATTCAATTTTGTCCAACTGGTATGGCACCATCTGCTATCACACCAAATTATTGATAATGAACTCTTTACTTCGGACAAACTTACCACTTGCTGGTAGACATGGAAAAAGAGGAATTATGCTTCTATACCCCTAATAGTTGCTTGGTTCATTTGGATGGAGAGAAACAAGGCTAAGTTTGAAGATTGCATACCAAAAATTGAAAAGATTGTTAGAAACAATATATCTTATGTACACAAGATGATAAAATTCAAAAGATTACCCAATATTTCCAACTCTTACTCTTGCATACGACCTAACCATATTCAAGTCTATAGGGTTTACTGAAAACCTCCAGAGCATAACACTGTTAAGATAAATCCAGATGGAAGCTTCAATAATTTAGGAGCAGGTGTGGGGGTGCCTACAGAAATCACTTGGGAAAATGCTTATTACACTATTATACTCCTATTATGGCTACTGATGCACTTGAAACATAACTAGTTGCTGTATGAGCCCTAAAGATTGCCAAAATGACTAGCTGGTATAATTTATGGTTAGAAGTGGATTCTAAAGCAGTAATTAATATGTTGAATTATGAGGAGCATGTACCCTGGCATCTTACATATTGGATCAAAAAAATCAGAGATCTAACCTCACAGCTCAAGGTATTCTACACTTTCATATATAGGGAGGGAAACCAGCCTGCCAATTGGCTACCAAAACAAGGTTATAACTTAAAGGATTTCTCTGTTGTTGTTACCCCTCCCCATACCCTTCAGTTTTTATTGCAGAGAGATATGATAGATGTCCCTCATTTCAGAATTACAATTCAAGATTAATGGAGACATCTTTGCTTCATTTGATGTTCCAACTCCCCCTCTTTTCTAGTGTTGCTCCCCCTTTGTTGCTTCGATTTTTTATTGAGCTTTTACTTTGCTGCCTTAAAAGGCAAATAGTTGTTTTTGGTTATTTTTTGAGAGGACTGTTTGATTCTTGTATTGAATCAACATGTTTTCCAACTAATCTTCCTTTTGCAACCTCCTCATCAGTCTAACATGCAGGGAGACAATAGAATCTCCTTAAACCAATATATATATATATATATATACCACGATGGTGGCAGCTGGACCTAGCTGTGCTCTACTAGGGTTTTGGCTGTGTGGAGCTACTTAGAGGTGCTGTGGAGCTGGGTGAAGAAGCTAGCTTTCTCTTCAAGGAGTCCTTGTGANATATATATATATATATATATATATATATATATATATATATATATATATATATATATATATATATATATATATATATATATATATATATATTCTAATGAAGTTTTATGCTCTTGGATCATGTTGATTTTCCAATAAAATTTTATGCATACAAATTGAAGGACTGATTCCTTTAATATCAAGTAATGTCCATCCAAATGCTTTTTTATTTATTCTTAAAGTTTCCAACAACTATTGTTCTTGCTCATTAGTTAATTCTGAGGATACTATAACAGGTAATATAGATAAATCCCCTAAAAATGCATACTTCAAATGTGTAGGAAGTGTTTTCAGTTCTAGTTCAGGAGGTTTTTCAATAGCTGAAATCAGATTCTTATTACTTTTTGTAGGATCTAACATTTTAAATTTTTCCTGAACAGAATCCAAATTTCCTTTACTCACTTCCATAGATTCATCTTGAATTTTATCCTCGTCTTGATATTCAATATATTCCTTTTCAAATTCTCTTTCAATTGTCTTTTTGAGATATTCATTAATATCCATTCTGAAGCATTCAATCTCTTACACTTTTGCGGGGTATCTAATTGATTTATTAATATTAAATGTAACCTCTTGATCACTAACTCTCATACTTATATCTCCTTTCTACACATCTATCAAAGCTCTTCTACTTGTCAGGAATGGTCTTCCTAAACTGATAGGAATTTCTTTATTTTTCTCCATATATAATACAATAAAGTCCACAGAAAAGATAGATTTATAAACTTTTACCAAAACATCTTCTATAACTTCTTTAGGATAGGTAATTGAATGTCAACTAACTGAAGAGTTACAGCCTCCTACGCCCAACCTTATGAAAATTGATAACGACATAAGATTAATACTGGCTTCTAAATCACATAAAGCTTTTCCAAAAATCTTTCGCCAATAGTACAAGGAATTATAAAACTTCTAGGATCTTTGAGTTTTCCAGGAAGCTTCTTCTTAATTATAGCACTACACTCCTCACTGAGTGCAACAGTCTTGTTATCTACAAAATTTTTTTTTATTAAGTATATCCTTCATACACTTCACATAGCTTGACATTTGTTCAAAGGCTTCAACAAATGGAATGTTTATCGTTAATTTTCTCAATGTCTCTAAAACTTTTAAAAATTGGTTATCAATATTTTTTTGCTTCAATCTTTGAGGAAATGGAGGTGGTGGTCTTTCTACAGTAATTTTCATTGGTTTAATAGGACTTTCTGACTAAAAAATGAAAATCTTCACCATATTTTTTATTTTCCACCTCATCTTTCCTAACTTCAACTTCCACTTCTTTTTTAACTATATTTTCTAATTCTTTTGCACTTCTAAGTTGAATAGCCTTAATTTCCTTTCTGTTCTGATCTTTAGGATTTACTTCAACATTACTAGGCAATGTTCCTGGAGGTTTATTGCTAAGTGCGATAGCAATACAACCCAATTAATTTTTCATGTTTCTAATTGCAGCTCTTTGACTTTGTAATTGACTCCCCATTTGCTGTATCAATTCTTCCATTGACAACTTCTTCTCCTTACTCTGCAAATTATTAAATCCTACAGGGTAACAAAGTTTATAAGTTTGATTTCCTTGATTGTTGGAGTTTCTCAATGGGTTCACAGTGTTGTTTCCCCATTACGAATTTGCAACATTAGAATTATTATTATTTCAACTAAAACTTGGATGATTCCTCCAACCGGAGTTATAATAATTGGCATAAGGATTATTAGAATGATTATTTATTGCATTTAAGGTCTCATAAGAAGATTGCAATTCTATCATTTGTCCCAATGAATTTTTCATAAGCACAGGTGATGTTTGAGAGTAATTCATTCCATATTGATCTATCTTCTTTGATATAGTAGCTATTTGTGCAGCTAACATAAATATTGCATCAAAATCATGAATGCTGGCCACTCTTTTTGGATTTACCCTTTCAGAAGGCCTTTGAAAGCTATTAGTAGTCATCTCTTCAATTAAATAATATGCTTCATCAAATGGTTTTGACATTAATGATCCATCAGCAGCAATGTCAATTATTGATCTACGAGATCAAACCAATCCATTATAAAAAGTTTGAATTGTTAACCAATCAGGAAACTAACAGTGTGGAAACTTTCTAGGAGATCTTTAAATCTTTTCCAGGCTTCATAAATTGATTCCACTTCAAACCGACAAAAAGATGTAATATCATTTCTAAGCTTAACAATTTTTGAAGATGAGAAATATTTAGATAAAAATTTTTGTGATAAACCTCCCTAAGTTCTGATAGATCTAGGTGCTAACAAGTTTAACCACATCTTAGCTTCATCCCTTAGTGAAAAAGAAAAAGTCTAAGTCTGACAACATCATTTGACACTCCATCATATTTAAATGTACCACAAAATTCTAGAAAATTAGCAATGTGTAAATTAAGATCTTCAGTTGGTGTTCTCCCAAACTGATTGTTTTGAACAATTTAGATAATACCAGGTTTAAGCTAAAATGAATTAGTAACTATAATAGAGTTTTGTATACTCAAATGAATCTCATCTACTGTAGAATTATGATAATCTCTTAAAGGTCTCTAATGATGTTCATTTTCATTTCCAGCATTATTCAAATTACAAGCCATATTTCTAATATGGTCTATCTCTTTTTGTGTTTCCAAATTTTTCTAATTGTTCTTTCTAACACATAATCGTAAGGTACTAAATTTTCAGATCTTACATTATGCATAAATAAATCCAACAAATAATTTAAAAATAAGAAAACACACTTAAATAAGAAAAAATTCAAAATAAACTACAAACACTCTCTCTTCTTTTTTTTAGTTTTTTTTTAAAATAAGAATACTTAAAAATATAAAATAACTTACTACTACTTTTTGTTACTTCCCAGGTAACAGTGCCAAAAACTTGATGCTGGTGGATTTAGTATGTTAATTCTGCAAATATTTTTCAATATTACAAAATACACACGACAGTTATAATGAAAACTATGTAAATTAATCCCAAATAGCTTTAATTAAAATAGTTTTATCTTTTAAAAATCTTTAAACTTCCAAATCCCTTTTATAAATAACGCAAGTATACAAATCGCTCAAATAATAAAGGGCTCTAATGGAGTCCTAGATATCGGTCCCATAGAGATGTTGGAAATGCTTGTAAATAAGCTCCTAAGATTATAATGTAAAGTGTTATTTTAAAAATATAGAAAGTAAAGTGAGAAGTTGAATATTAAGTGACTGGTGAATGCCAAATAAAATGCAATTGAAAGACAAAGTTAACTAAATTCAAAAGTAAAATTACAAAAATTAAAAATAAGATGTTGTGATGAAAGTTTAAATTTAAGAAAATATCCTACCCCTTTACAATGAGTATATGGTTTGTGAAAAAATTAAAATCATTTGAAAACGTATATAAAAATTATTTTGTGTCAAATAGGAGCAATCTTATTCTTGACCCACTTCCGAGTGCATTGTTGACGTCACTTTTGGTTGAGGTCTAGAAACTTCTTTAGTAGCCTAGGTCTAGCCATAGGACTTTCCTATTGACTAGTCTTAGAAAACTAGAAAAGGTACCCTCACCATTAGAAATTCAAAACTCTTCTCTTTACTTAACTTGAAGTTCCACATATTGATCTTAACCTCTAGCATTTAATAGGTAAGATCATTATGAGAGAATTCAAGAGGAATTCCTATAGGACTACTTGGCCTTAAGATTGACCCTGGGTGTTGGTTTGGAGCTAAGCTACACAATATCCTCACAATATCCTGGCTAGAACCAATACATAAGAACCCAAAATGAGGGTTTTATTGATCCATGGTTCATTTAGAATGGATATCTATCCAATTCTATTTGAAATACTCATCTTGGGTCTTTTGCCCCAGACACCCCTAAATTACCTAGATACCTTAGGAGCCCTAAATTTGGCCAAAATTCCCAAAATCCCCAAATTCATCCAAAATATCCAAATTTGTTCAAAAATCATTTCAAAACTTTTTAAAATACCTAATTTACCCAAGACCACAAAAATACCAAATTTACCAAAATACCCCCCCAAAATTGCCAAAATTACAAAAATACCCTTGGCACCCCAAACTTTCCCAAAACCTCCAAAATCAATCCAAATGTTCCTAAAACCCATTTGGACCCCTCAATTGGATTCAATTTGATTATTTTGATCAAAAACCCCCAAATTGCCTTTAAAGGCCTAATTTCCCCAAATTTACTTCAAATGTCCATCAATTTGATCCCAATCTCCCCCAATTTCAATCCTAAACTCAAATTGACCTTACATGTGACCAAAATAAACTGAATCCAAGCTCAATTAGGTCCATGATTTGACCCATTTTGATTTGGGTCAAAACCCCCAATTTTGACCCTATGACTTAATCTCACTCAATTGAACCAATAGCCTAGGCAATTGGCCTCAACTAATATTGCAAAAATCTTTACAACATTATTACACATAAAAATCAACCATCAATTGTCCTTGATGAAACCTCAAATTCATTTGATTTTGGTCTTAATCCAAAATTCCCAAAATTAGCCCCAATATTGGCTAACACCCAAATCTCAACAATTGAATGCCTTAGACCTCAAATTGGCATCCAATTTTTGTTAAAAATCCTTTATAAGGTCATTTGTGACCAAAAAAAACAATCAATTTGAGCTTAGTCAAACNCACCAACTCTCTATCAAATGGTGCATCTGGCACCAATCTAGCTCATCATGTGCCAGTTTACTAAAGACGACTCTGTTCTGAGCTTTGGCGCATCTTGCACCGATTTGGCGCGTTTGGCGCCAATCTGGGGCATCATGCGCCAGAATTTGAAACTTCACTATTTTGGCTCCAAATTTCATCCTTTTTGCTACTTTTGCTCCAAATGCCTAAAATTGATATACCTGCAATAAAAATATAAAGATAGCCTTCTTTAAAGTGTAATATCACCAAAAATATGTATAAAATATATACTTAAAAAAACATATTATTTTGGTGTATCATTATACCAAATTGGTTAATAATTCAAACCTTCTACAATGTATTAGTTGGATCTCTTAGATATATTATCGATGTTGTTGTTGGTGGTTCATTGGTGTCAAAACCATTTCATGACGCTTATGCTTTAACTAAAGAAATGACTACTAATAATTTTTAATGGCGTTCTGAGATGGTAAATCCTAAGAAAATAACAATTATTCATGAATCTGATGCTTTTACAATGTTAGCAAATCAAGGTGTTACAATTTCAAGGAAGTTAGAACAATATGAAATGAATTTTTCTCAACCAAATGGAATGATTGAAGAGAATTGATTAGGTAAAATGGTAGATTATCAAGCATCANTGATTAACCAATTTACCTCAAAATGACTTTCACCCTTCATGAAAGTTATTCCTCATGGTCTCCTACACTAAATGCCATATATAATTGGGCTAATTGGCATGCCTAACCTAGTCCAAACATAAGATTTGGTCATGTGCACCTCCTTGGACTTATGGCCAAACCCAAATCAATTGAGCTTGGTATGGTCAAATGAGCCTTACCATAACTTATCCTAGACTCTAGGGTTGAGTTTAAATCCAGCCATCAACCCATGGTTAGGCTTGATATTTATCCCATGGGTGAATTTTTGAGAAAAATGCTTAAAGGGATAATAAAGAGGTTAAATCAATGTACTTGCCATACCACATGTCCATACCCTATGGTGCCATTTTTACTGAGCATCATAAGCTTTAACCATGGTCCAACCCTTGGTTAGCCACCTTAACCCAAGCTAAAGCCCAAAACCGTGAGCCCCCACATGGCTAAAACCTAAATTCATGCCAAGAGGCTACCTCAGCCCAACTTGAGCTGAGAGCTCCTTTGCTTGACACCTAAGCAGTGAGGCTAACCTCTCAATTGGCTAGCCAAGCATCCCCATGACCAATTTCTATAAAAATCCACCCCACGGCCATGAATAGTGGTATGGTAAAAAAATTTTCACTAAGGCCTACCAAACTCCTCAGAGAGCTTCCCTAAGAGACCCTTAGCACATTCCAATCCACTTCCCCCTCTCAAATCCACCATGGCAATCCAATTTTGAGCTGGAATTCCTGCCCGAAACCAGGACAAATTCCAATCCCAACCTACACAGCACCAAACTCCCAATAGATTGGCCCTACACCTTCACAACAGTGAAAGAAGCCAAACCCCCATCAATTCCCCCTCTGAAATAGCCTCTACCATAGCTCTCAACCAACACCCAAAATTGACTTTGGTCAAAAACATACATAGGCTTTACACCAGAGCCATAGGCTTCATCCTTAAGCTCTTT
>JXCR01062170.1:214312-244074 GCA_002079205.1 Phalaenopsis hybrid cultivar | reverse complement strand
TAAAGTGCTCTTTCATCTAAACTATGAAAATTATGGAGTCAGTTTGACTTCATCTTTTTTAAAGCCCAATTTTTTTAACATCCTTCCGAAGCGGGCAATGGAATTTCAATTCTGATGACCGAAAGCTTCTTACGGGCAAACCCCACACCAAAAATAGTGCCGACATGCATAAAGAACATTGACTAATCGAGAGTTTGGTTCCTAATTCAGTGGTTATGCTAGGAGGATATTGGCTGCCACTCTAGAGATCCCACCACTCTTTCCCTTGAGGGCTAACAATCTCGCATCAGTTTCCAATCAGTTGGACCAAATTGTAAATTTTAATATATCATCTTGAACTCTCCAATTCTGCATCTAACAAAGTATATTTCCCTATTTATTTGCACCCAATTTCATGAATGAATCACTCTCCCATGAAATAAAATGTGATTCTCTCCATGTTGTAGAAATCATTCCCCTTTCGGAACATATGTTTCTCAGCACATTTTAACATTTCAATTGGTCAGATTGAAAAGTAAATGAAGATTGAAGTTCAAATCATCACAAATTATTAACATTTAAAATAATATAAAAAAAATCAATTCTTCACAAAACCATATCTCAAAGTAAGGATAAGGATAAAGAACTACTCAGAATTCATGAGAAGGATACAACAAAATATGGAGGTTTTCTCCAAGCAAACTCCTAGAAATAAAAGACACAACTTATCTGACAATCCTTCCCAAGAAAACTCCTAGAGGTTCTATCCAAAGCTTTCCTCTCTTTACAAGCACTCTCAATTCTCTCTTAGAAGTGTAATGAAGAAGAAATCTCTCACCTCACAAGCACTCTCAATTCTCTCTTAGAAGTGTAATGAAGAAGAAATCTCTCACCTTCCCTCTCTTCTTACAATATTTGAGGAAAATATCCAAGCCCTTGAATTTCTCTCTCTCTAACTCTCCTTCATGCCACACACCACTACTCACACCCTCTCTCCCTCCTCGTACAAGCCCTAGACTTCCCTCTCTTTTATCAAAGGCTGACTCCCTCCAAAAAGAATTCAAAATTTCTCCCCAAAATTCTATCAAATAGTCAACTCTTTTGATTTCAAATGACATGTCTATTGATATAAGAGGCTTATCCTTTCATAAAAGAACCTTTCAAAGTGTCTAGATGCATTGAATTACTCCAAGGGGTGTTTAGAGCACGTGTCATTTAAAAATTTGCGTAAAATTTATCTCGAACTGCCTTAATCTACAAAAAGTCATCCCTGGAGCATCTGGCACCAAATCTGGCGCATCATGCACCAACTCTCTATCAAATGGTGCATCTGGCGCCAATCTGGTGCATCATGTGCCAGTTTGCTAAAGATCGCACTATTCCGAGCCTTGGCGCATCTTGTGCCGATTTGGCGTGCTTGGCACCAATCTGGTGCATCATGCGCTGGAATTTGAAACTTCACTGTTTTGGCTCCAAATTTCATCCTTTTTGCTACTTTTGCTCCAAATGTCTAAAATTGATATACCTGGCACAAAAACATAAAGATACCCTTCTTTAAAGTGTAACATCACCAAAAATATGCATAAAATATATACTTAAAAAAGCAAATTTATTTTGGTGTATCATTATACCAGATTGGTTAATAATTCAAACCTTTTACAATGGATTAGTTGGATATCTTAGATATATTATCAATATTGTTGTTGGTGGTTCAATGATGTCAAAACCATTTCATGACGCTTACTCTTTAATTGTAGAAATGGGTACTAAAAATTTTCAATGGCCTTCTGAGATGGTAAATCCTAAGAAAATAACCAATATTCATGAATCTAATGCTTTTACAATGTTAGTAAATCAAGGTGTTACAATTTCAAGAAAGTTAGAACAATATGGAATGAATTTTTCTCAACCAATTGGAATGATTGAAGAGAATTCATTAGGTCAAATGGTAGATTCTCAAGCATCATTAGAAAATTTGAATGCCATAAGTAACAAGCAAAATAACCCATATTCAAACTATTATAGCCGGGGTTGGAAGAACCATCCTAACTTTAACTGGAACAATACTTTGGGTGGTAATAATCAGCAATGGGGGAACAACCATGGGAATGGTAATCATAAACCTACTTATCCTCCAGGTTTTAATAGTAATCCACAATTCATGGAGAGAAGTTATCTATAGAAGAAGTGATGTTACAAATAAGAAATTAGTTACAAAGTCAAGGAGCTACAATTAGAAATATTGAGAATTAATTGGTCCATATAGAAAATTTATTAAGTGATAGATCCTAAGGAACAATTCCTAGTAATACAGAAGTAAATCCAAAAGACTAGAATAAAAAAGCAAATAAAAGCCATTCAACTTAGAAGAGGAAGAGAGTTGGAAGGTAGAGTTCAAAAAGAGATTGAAGTAGAGAGAAAAGAAATTGAAGAGCCTAAAGAGGAGGCTCCAAAAAGTTTAGAGAGACCTATTTCTCCACTTAAATTTGAGTTGGAATAACCACCACCTCTAATTCCTCGGAGACTTCGTTAACAAAAAGTTAGATAAAAAAATTCAAAATTTTTGAAAATCTTTAAGAAGCTTACAATTAATATTCTATTACTAAAGCCTTAGAAAAAATGTCAAGTTATGTGAAGTTTATGAAGGATATTCTTAACAAGAAAAGGAAGTGTGAAGATAATAAGACTGTTGCACTTAGTGAGGAGAGCAGTGCTATATTTCAGAAAAAGCTTCTAGAAAAGCTTATAGATCCTATTAGCTTCACAATTCCATGTGCAATAGGAGAGAAATTTTATGGCAAAGCTTTATGTGATTTAGGTGCAAGCATTAACCTTATGTCATTATCAATATTTAAAAGATTGAGATTAGAAGAAATATCCCTTACTACTGTAAATCTACAGTTAGCAGATCTTTTAATAACATAGCCTAAAGGAGATATAGAAGGTTACAGTTAGCAGATCTTTTAATAACATAGCCTAAAGGAGATATAGAAGATGTTTTAGTGAAAGTGAATAAATTTATCTTTCCTGTTGATTTCATTGTGCTAGGTATGAAGGAAGATAAGGAGATGCCTATAATTTTGGGCAGACCTTTCAGCTACAGGAAGAGCAATGATAAATGTGCAAAAAAGGGAATTAACTATGCACATCAATAATCAGTCATTTATGTTTAATATTTCCAATTCCATAAAATATCTTGCAAAAGATAAAGATGAGGAATGTACAGAATGGATGTGATAAGATATCTGAGTTGATGTCATTTCAAAACAACATATGAAGAGAAATCTGATATGAAAGAGATGGAACACGGATAAGAAAAGGAATTAGATCAATTTTAAAGATTTTTATAAGGAAGGTTTAAATTATGTTTGAGAAAGTTTTAAAGTTTTGGAAACGATAGAAAAAGATAAATCTTTTTGTCTATCAATTGAAAAACCTCCTAAACTTTTGTTGAAATTATTTCCTAAACACTTAAAGTATGCCTTTTTAGGTGATTCCTCAACATTACCTGTTATAATTTACTCAAAAGTAACTATAGAAGAAGAAGTAAGTTTAATGAAAACTTTGAAAAATTACAAGAAAGCCTTTGGAAAGACAATTGCTAATATTAAAGGAATCAGTCTTTCAATTTGTATGCATAAAATTTATATCGTAGAGACTGTAAACCCAAGGCTGATGCTCAAAGGAGATTAAATTGTGTTATGAAAAAAGTTGTTAAGAATGAAATTTTAAAGTGATTAGATGCTGGAATTATCTACCCTATTTTTGATAGTGCATGAGTTAGTATGATTCACTATGTTCCTACGAAAGGAGGAGTGATTGTGACTAAGAATGAACATAATGAGTTAATACCAACAAGATAAGTCACAGGGTGACAAATATGTATTGATTATAGAAATGTAAATCTCACCACTAGGAAAGATCATTTTTTACTACCCTTTTTAAATAAAATGTTGGATAGACTAGCTGGGCATAAATAATATTATTTTTTGGATGTAGATACTAGTTATCATCCAATAAAAATACCTCCTGAGGATCAAGAGAAAACAAATTTTACCAGTCCTTATGGTACATTTACTTTCAAAAGAATGTCCTTGAGTTTATGTAATGCCCTTGCTACATTTCAAATATGCATGATGGCTATTTTCTATGATTTAATTTAAAAAGGAATCAAAATTCTTATGAATGATTTTTTAATGTTTGGAACTTCATTTGAATCATGTTTGGATCATTTATCAAAAGTTCTTAAGTGTTGTGAAGAAAAAATTTAGTCCTTAACTGAGAAAATTATCAATTTATGGTAGTAGGAGGAATTAATTTAGGACATCAGATTTTAGAAGATGGTATTGAAGTAGACCCTGCAAAAACTCAAGTGATAGCTAATTTGCCTTACCCAACAAGTGGGAGGGAAATTAGGAGTTTTTTGGACATGTTGGATTCTACAGGCGGAATATTAAAGACTTTTAGAAAATTCCTAAGCCTCTATACTATTTCCTTGAAAAAGATGTAATTTTTAATTTTGATAAGGAGCGCCTAAAAGCTTTTGAGTTATTAAAAGAAAAATTATTCACTGCACTAGTTATTATTTCACCAGATTGGGAAGAACTTTTTGAATTAATGTGTAATGCAAGTGATTATGCTATTGGAGTTTCTCTAGGATAAAGCATGATAAGATTTTCAAAGTGATTTACTATGCTAGTAGAACTCTTGATTAAGCTCAAATTAATTATACCACAACTGAGAAAGAGTTATTAGTAGTAGTATATGCGTTTGATAATTTCAGATCATACTTAATTGGAACTAAGTGTGTTGTGCATACTGATCGTTCTACTATTAAATATTTAATGAAAAAGAAGGATGAAAAACCAAAACTAATAAAATGGATTCTTCTTTTGCAAGAATTTAACTTTGTGACAGTAGATAGGAAGGGAGCTGAGAATTAAATTACTGATCATCTGTCGAGGCTTGAATTAGAAAAACCACTCTATTTTGAAAAAGAAATTATTGAATATTTTCCAGATGAAGAATTGTTCAGTGTTAATGAGTGGCCTGTTTCATGGTATGTTGGCATTGTGAACTTTACTATTAGTGATATTATACCCTATAAAATGACATACCAACAGAAGAGAAAATTTTAATCTGAAGTTAAGATTTATTATTGGGATAACCCATTTTTATATAAATAAGGAAAGGATCTAATTATTCGAAGATGTGTGCCTTTAGAAGAAACTTATGGAATTATTCAAAAATTTCATAATTCTTATTTTGAGGGACATTTTGGTGTTGATAAAACAACTACAAAGTTTTGCAATCTGGATTTTATTGGCCTACGATCTTTAAAGATGTTAATGCTTATATCAAAACTTGTGATTGATGTCAACAAGTAGACAATATTTGTAGGAGAAATGAGATGCCCCTCAATTAGGTTTTGGAAGTTAAGATATTTGATGTTTGGGGATTAGATTTTATGGGACCATTTATGTCATATTTAAGAAATTTATGTATATTGATAGCAGTAGACTATGTATCCAAACTAATAGAAGTTATTGCTTTACTTTGATGTGATGCTCAAAGTATTGCAAAGTTTTTAAGAACAAACATATTTTATAGATTTGGGATGCCGAGAGTAATCATAATTTACGGGGGAATTCATTTAAGAAATGCAATGATGGAGAAATTATTAAAGAAATATCATATCAGCCATCAAATTTTTAATGCTTATTATCCTCAGACAAGTGGTTTGGCTAAATTAGTCAATCATGAAATTAAAAGAATATTGGAAAAATTTGTAAATCCAACTAAAATGGATTGGGCAATCAAACTTGACTATGCTTTGTAGGTTTATAGGATTGCATGCAGAACTCCCATAGGAATGTCCCCATACATGCTAATATTTCAAAAAGCTTGTCATTTACTAGTTAAACTTGAGCATAAAGCAAATAGGCTATTAAATAATTTAATTACAATTTAAAGTATGTTGGTGGGAAAAGACTATTGCAATTGAATGAGCTTGAAGAGATAAGAACTGAATCTTATGAGAGTGATAAGATATATAAGGAAAAGATAAAAATGTGGCATGATCAGAGGGTTCTTACTAAAAATTTTGAGTCAGGGCAACAAATTTTGCTATATAATGCCAGGTTAAGATCATTTCCATGTAAACTTAAGTTCAAGTGGATGGGCCCATTTGTTGTGATAAAAGTCTATCCCTATGGAGTTGTGGATATCAAAGATCCTAAAACTAAGAAAATATTCAAAGTGAACGCTCACAGGCTGAAACTCTACTTGTTAGGGGACCAACTTAAAATAAATGATCTTAGGTTTTTGGATCAGCCAAAGTAAACACTTGTTACATTGGGCTGACGATGTTAAACTAAACGCTTTGTGGGAGCAACCCATAGTTATTATTGTGTTTTTTATTTTGAATGTTATTTTGTTGTATTTGATCTAGAAAACTTTGATAGTATTTTGAATATATAATGATTTAGTAATGATTTTAAGACCTTAATAGATGACTTAGACATGTTAGAATGAGTATTAGAACGTTAAGCTGACCTATGTTATATTAAGCACCAACACTTAAGCGCCAACATTCAATGCTTAAGCGCGACGCTTCACTAAACGTGCTAAATTACATTTCTAAAAGTTTTAAACATGGTTTAGTGGGTTTTAACAGGAGTTAGTGGTCTAAGAATGTGTCTAGTAGTTTTAGGCTTGATCTAGAGCCTATAAATAGAAGGGAATGAAAAGAGTTCTCACTCCACTTCGATTTTAATTCTAAGTGAAAAGTTAGAGATCTTAGAAAGATGTCATCTTGGGAGAGTGATTTAAAGAAGGAGGAAGCTATGAAGAAGAAGTTCATTAATTAAAGTGAGCAAGAGTTATATAAAGGATTCCAAGCCATTAATATCGAAGAGATAACGGACAAAATCACTAAAATTGAGGCTGACATTGCTTCAAATGAAAAAAAGGTGATGGAAGTTAACTCACATTTTGAGCATATTGGATGGCAACTTAAGATGATATTTAGCCATACCAATTTTGTTGAACAAGCGAACAAGGCTATGCATTTGAAAAATAAATGGATTGAAGAAGAATCAACCAGAGTTCATCATCATCTTCTGTTCTATTAGATTTATATTCCAAATGCCTAAAGAGAGACAAATGATAGGCCACCATTTGTTCCACTGGAAGGAGAGTGCAATTAAGTTCTTTGTTTAGTGTTTGTTTGTGTTAAGTGTATTTTTATTAGTCTTAAGTTTATTTTATGTGTTTTTAAAGTTATGTTTGTTTAGTGTTTGTGCATAAGAATTATCTCATCCAAGATTCTTTGGAATGTGAAATTATGTATTGCAAATGTTTTTAATTATTTGTGAACTAATATAAATGTTTGTTTGTGTGAAATTTGGTGTTATTTTGTGTTGAATCTTGAGAAAGTGGAGACTTGAAGGGGAAGAAAATATTTATTAAAGATTTATAAGACTATTTAGGGGTGTTTGACTTAGGTTAGAAGTGCACTTTACTTAAGCGCCTAAGCATCGAACCAGTCGCACATAAGCGCCGCTTCACATAAACAATTTTGCAAACAATTTAAATTGAAATTATGAGTCATAAACCTCCATTTGAACCCAACTTCATCTCCTACTTTCAGTTTTTGTGATTTTGAGAGCTAGGGCATCCTCGTAAGTGGTTATTTCTTGGTGGTTNTCATTATAATTTCTTGACAAGGAGAAGGATGTTTTCTTATATATTGAATATCACATTTAAACCCTCATTAGTGTAATTAGTTATTTAATAGTTATTAAAATTACATATTCATTTCAATTATCTATTAGTGACAGATAAGCAAATTGAACTTCATTGTTGCGATTAAAGTATTATTTTTCTAAAATCTTAGTTTGCAGCCTAAAACCAGCCTATTAGTGACAGATAAGCAAATTAAACGTCGTTGTTGTGATTAAAGTATTGCTTTTCTAAGGTCTTAGTCCATAATTCTAAACTACCTCCTGTGGGATCGATATCTAGGACTCCATTAGAGCCCTATATTACTTGAGCAATATGTATACTTGTGTTGACATCGATATCTAGGACTCCATTAGAGCCATATATTACTTGAGCGATATGTATACTTGCGTTGACGAGTGTGACTTTACAATTATTGAATATTTATTACGTCCATATTTAACTTATATTTTTAAGCATATATAAAGTCGTCGGTCAAGTTTTTGGCGTTGTTGCCGGGGATTTAAATCTTCTAGTAGCGCTGTTAAATTCTTGTATTTATTGGTTTATAAAAAAAAAGTTGGTCATAAGCACACCTACCTCATCTTGAAACTCTACTTTAAAGAATGAGTACAACTTCCTTGAATAAAATGAAATAGCTTATCTCAACATAAAGACTTTTAGCAATGAAAATATATACAAATTGAGTACATATGAAATTATCATCCATCTCATTTTGTCTCCATATTATCATGATATTCTCAATTCCCAAAAAATAATAAGTGATAAAACTTATTATCTCAGAGATACTGTGACACACATTATTTGTATGCTCATTTCATTGTGTTGATAAGATTGTCAATCCAAATATATCTTTATTAAATGTTATTGTCTACTTCTTTCTAATGTTGTACAGAGCATCAAATCAAACATTGTCGTGAATATTCCCTTTTTTAATCATCTCTGACTAAGTTTGTTCAAACTCCTCTTCCAAATCACACTCACTCATACATATAGAAAATAAATCGATTAATATCTTGTTACTATTAGAGCAATGAACTTTTGAAGGAAATTTTAATTATATGACATTGACATAATCTATGATGAGTATGTGACAATGAATCTATTATTGTTCTCGTCATTATTTGATCCTGATCAGTGAACATTGTTAGATGATGTTATCATTCATTATACAAATAAATATTTTGAATAACCAAATTGAATGATTCAATTGTTTCGTTCAATAATAACCTACTCAAAAAAAGAACATTTTGCAATGGTAGCTCACCCCAACAAAAAGAGCACAACATAAGTTATATTTAATAAACTAATAACTTATATAAAAATTATGACATCCTCAAAGTAGTTATAATCAAGCCTCGATGTGTCATCGTTCCAATAAAGCTCATCAACCTACCTTAGCCATCAATCTGACACTCCCATACAAATATACTATCGGCTGCTTTTCTTTCAACAATTGTACTAAAGAATTAGTGCCGCCATTTTTTATTTTTGTTTTTCTCTCAATTTAAATAAAATTGAATGCATCTCTTTTGTACATCTAACTTTTTATGCTCCACCAACTTTTGTAACATGAAAGTGGAATGCATCAGAAGCTCTAACCTCTACTAATGTCATTAATTTGAGCATATCTCCATTGATATCACTATTCCTTCAACTAGACCTAAACAAATGTTTGTCAGTGGGCTTTGATAAGGAGTGTTTATGACTTATTATAAATTTTTTAATTATCTAATGGTCTTGAACGTCAACTTCGTAGTGAATCATGGTCGCAAAACTAGTCATCGTGTGTTCCTTTTTAAACTTCACTATGCTATTGAGCTTAGGCTCATTTTTAAAACTAGCTTTACCACATAAAAAGTTCATTGATTTTATATTCTTTGAATTTGATAAAAAAACTAGTGTGATTCTTTCAAACAGTAAATCTCATATGTTGTGCATAAGCACAATACAAATTATATGCAAATTTTTCATTATGCACATGGGTGCCTAACGATCTGTTCACAATTGCTTCATTATTAATATACCTAAAAATTACCTATTTTTTCATATATATTTTGTGCTCAATTTTAATGGTTTTTAATGATATTACACTTTAAAGGAAGATATTTTGCATATTTTTGGTTTCAGATACAAGAAATAAACTTTTGGAGAAAATAAAACAAAAATGACGCAATTTAGAGTAAAAACGAGCAAGAAAGAAAGATTCTGACTTGACACATTTCAATATGTCTTTCTATGCTTAATCTACTTTACATTTCTCATATGTTTTTGAATGAAATTACACTTTAAAGAAAGATTGTTTTCATGCTTATTTTGTAGGTACATCTGTTAGGAGCAAAACACAACTGAAATGGGGCAAAACGGTGGAGCTGTTGTAGAGTGGCGCATGATATGCCAAACAGGCGCATGATGCGCTAGTGACGACTTTTTTGTGGATTAAGGCGGTTCAGGACGATTTTTGGGTGAATTTTCAAAGGGACACTTGTTCTAAACACCCCTTGGAGTGATTCAATGCATCTAGACACTTTGGAAGGTTCTTTTATGAAAGGATATGTCTCTTGAATCAATGGATATGTCTTTTGAATTCAAAACAGTTGACTTTTAGATAAAATTTCGTAGGGAATTTTGAATTCTTTTTGGAGAAAGACTGCCTTTTATAAAAGAGAGGGAAGTTTATGGCTTGAAGAGGGGTTATGGGGAGTGAGGTGTGATTGTGTGTGTGTATGTGTGAGTGGTGTGAGAATGAGAAGAAGGAAAGGGAGAGAGAGAGAGAGAAAGTTAAGGGCTTAGAGATTTTATTCAATGATTGTAAGAGGAGATGGAAGGTGACATATTTCTTCTTCATTACATTTCTAGGAGAGAATTGAGAGTACTTGTAAAAGAGAAAGGCTTGAAGAGAACTTCTAGGGATTTACTTGGGAATGATTGCTAGATAAGTTGTGTTTTTTATTTATTTTATTTTGTAAACTTATTTTTATTAATGAAATCTGTGTTTTTTCATATCCTTCTCAAGAATTCTTAGTAGTCTTCTCTATCCTTCTCCCCACTTTGAGATATGACTTTGTAAAGAATTAATTTTATTTTATATGGTTTTAAATGTCAATAATTTGTGATGATTTGAACTTTGATCTTCATTTACTTTTTGATTTGGTTAATTGAAATGTTAAAATGCATTAAGAAACATATGTTCTGAAAGGGCTATGATTTCTATAACATGGGGAGAACCACATTTGATTTTATGGGAGAGTATGTCATCCATGAAGTTGAGTGCAAATAAGTAGGAAAATATACTTTGTTGGATACATAATTTGAGATTTTAAGGTGACAGATTAAAATCCCCAATTTGGTCCAGTTGATTGGAAACTGATGCGAGATTGTAAGCCCTCAAGTGAGGGAGTACTGGGAGCTCTGGAGTGGCATCCGGTATCCTCCCAGCCTAATCACGGAATTAGGGACCAAACTCTAGATTTGTTAATGTTCTTTATGCACTCGAAAGAAGGTAAAGAATAGGATTTCTCCTATTTAGCACAAAACAGTTTATATATATATATATATATATATTCAAATGATTTTAATTTCTTTACAATCCTTATACTCATTGTAAAGTGGAAGGATGTTTTCTTAAATTTGAACTCTTTGTCACAAAAACTTTGTTTAGTTCTTAGTAAATTTAACTTTGAAGTTTAGAAATTAGTTTAGTATACTTATTTCTTTTAGTTACATTTCTATCAGCGTTCATTAAACACATTTTACTTTATTTTTCTTACTTTAATTTTTATAGTTTTAATATCGTAATTTATGTTATTATCATAAAAATTTTCATCTTCCAAAACTAAGACTTCATAGTAGTAGACTAGAATTAGCCTAAAGGATTTCTTACTGCGCTTCTCTATGGGATCGATAATGGGGTTTTTAAAGAAAGTCATATATTACTTGAAGAGATATGTGCACTTGCGTAGAACCACTAGTGTGTGAACTATTTTATCTATTTTATAACATTTTGATTTTAACCGCTAAATATAAATTAGGTCAAGTTTTTTACCATAATTTTAAAAGCAAAATTACTGCATAATTTTGGGATGGTTCAAGTTTTTGGCACTGTTACTCGGGATTTAAATTGACATAAAACACGCAGAAAAACAACACACAATATGGGCGCATCAAGTTTCTGACGTCGTTGTTGGGGAAGTTTTGGTAAGAACTTTAGGAGAATTTTAGCTAAACCTATAAAGACTTAGATTTGGAATTTATAATATTATTATATAGTGTGTTTAATTACTATGTGTTTATTTTAAAGAAAATCCAAAATACCAAAAATATTTTTGATATATGTCCTATTAGTTAAGTCTTTAGATTTATATGTGTATCTCAGGAGCTGCAGAACTTGAATTTTACAAGTCAGATTTGGAAAGAACTTTTGTGAGAGATTTGAAAATACTCCATAAATATAATTTAGAAATGACGGATAAACGATATAATGAATATTCAGATGTGGATTATTATGCTAGTAACTTTGAAAGAATAAACCCCAAGAGAGTGGTAAATTTTCAAGAAGATATGCTTATAATTTTAATTTCTCAGATTGTAAATATTGAAAGGAAGTTGAATCAATACATAGAAGGAAATCCTCAAGGAACCCGAATTATTGAGGAAAATTCATTTGGAAAATGGATTGAAGCTGGTCATGAGATACATAATTCTTATTCTGATTATTACAATTCAGGTTGGGAAAATCATTTGAATTTTAACATGAATAATAATTTTGGAGGAGAAAACCAATTTTGGGAAGATAATCAATCAGAAATGTAGTTGGAATAATCATGGTTATTATAATGATGAACTTTCTTTTCCTCATAATTTTGACTTCAATTCCTATAATGAGGAGAAGAATTTATTAGAAGAGGTTGTTATTTAAATAAAGAGTGAGCTGAAGTGTCAAGGGACCGCAATAAAGAATATGGAAAACCAATTGAGGCAAATTATTAACTCAATTAATAATCCTCCTCATTTTAACTCCAACCCATAGAATGAGGAAAAGTGATTAATGTTAGAAGAGATTGTGATTCAAATGAAGAGTGAGCTAGAAAATCAAGAGGTTGCAATAAGGAATATAGAAAACCAACTGGGGCAGATTATTAATGTAATTAACAGTTACCCCCATAGATTTTACCAAGTACCTTGAGATAAAACCTAAGGAGATGAATGATGAGCAATTTAAAATTATTGAACTGTTATTTAGAAGAGAATTCGAGGATATGTTTCAAAAGAACTTTGAGTTGAGAGATGAGGATAAAGAGATTGAAAGGCCAATGGAAAAAAAATCCTAATGAATTAGAAAAACATATTTACTCAACTAAGATAAGTATAAAAAAACCATCTCTANGGCTCTCACTTCGGAGCTCCCACGTTCCCCTCACCTGAGGGCTAACATATACACTTCAGCACCCAAATGATAAGACCAAATTGAGGATTTTAGTTTGTCACTCTANATATATATATATAATTTTCACCATGTATTTTGAGCACATTATTGATTTAACAGAAAATCACTATTCTTGGTGAAAATTTGAGAAAAATATAAGGAAAAAACATAGAATTGATAGTTTAAACTTTTAGGAGTTGAGTTTAATGATTTTGAGATGCATTTGGGATTTACTGCAAATTTTATGTGATTTTTAGAAATGGCCCCAAAATTAAAGAGGAGTAAAGGGAAAGCTCATTTTGATTCAAACAATTTTTTTAGTTCTAGAGCTTAGGATAGATATAGCGATGCACTGCAGTCAAGGAAACTGATTCGTGAGAGGTGTTGTAAGAGTTCAAGTAGAGAAGTAGAAGATTTGATTGTTGGACGACAGTGGGAGCATTTTTTATGTTTTTCTATTGTGGTCGTGATTTATGTTGTTCCGGAATTGAATCTCCCTAAAGCTGAGGATGATAGAGTCATGGTTAGAGGGAAACAAGTGGAGGTAATAAATCTGTTCTATTAGTTTCCCCCTAGTACGTTATGTTTTTATTCAAACTATATTCTGTCTGAGGAGGAGTTTGATGAGAATATATCTTCATTGATTGTGGGAAGAGGATTGTAGAAGATCACTAAAGAAAGAAGAGTCAACTTTCCCACATCAAAGTTAGATGCCACATCAAAGGCATGGCACTACTTTATTTTTGTTTATCTATTACAAACCAACCATCTCAGCGAAGTGACCAGAGATAGAGCTACCTTAAACTATTGCATTCAACAGTTCATGGAGTCTTGGATATCGATTCCATAGGGAGTAATACTAGAGGCTACGAACTAGGATTTAGAAAATCAATACTTAATCACAACAATACAGTTCAAATTGCATATTTGTCACTAATAGGAAATTGAAATAAATATGTAATTTTAACAAACTCTTAATCAACTAATTCTACTAATAAAGTTTCTAGTGTGAAGTTCAATATATAAGAAAGCATCCTTCTCCTTGTCAAGAAATTAAAGTAAATAGATAAAGTGAATTAGTTCAAATTGTATTGTGCCAAATAGGAGCATACCTTTGGTCCAGACATAAAGAACATTGACTAATCCTATGCTTGGTTACTGAATCTCCGGCTAGGCTGGGAGGATACCGGCTCTCGCTTCGGAGCTCCCACATTCCCCTCGCCTGAGGGCTAACATCTACACTTCAACACCCAAACGATAGGACCGAATTGATGAATTTAGTCTGTCACTCTAAAATCTCCAATTCTACGCCCGATAATTTTATTTCTCTATTTATTTGCACCTAAATTTCAAGGACTTTAATCTCCCTAAATTTTGGATGTAATCTTCACTTTAGTTGTAAAACTCAACATATGTTAATAGATCAATTGACCAGATTGAAAGTAAATTAAGATCAAAGTGAAAAGATCATCACAACTTCTTTAACATTCTCATGGCTCAACCAATTCAAATCATCATTTCACAAAATCTTAAGACAAGGAGAAAGACAGAGAAAACTACTCAGAACTCATGGAGAAGATACGACAAAACTTAGAACTCATATATAAAAGCAGAGTCATATAAACTTCAATAAGTAAATACCACTTATCTCTAATTCCTTCACAAGCAAACTCCTCGAAGTTCCTCTAAATCTCTTTATTTCTTTACAGCATACATTTCTCTCCAAGAAAACTCCTCGAAGTTCCTCTGAATCTCTTCCTTTCCTTACAACACACATTTCCTCTTCAAAGCAGCAAGGAGGAAGAAATCTCTCACTTTCCCTCCACTCTTACAATCTCTTTCTATTCCTCCACAAGCAAACTCCTCGAAGTTCCTCTGAATCTCTTTCTTTCTTTACAACACACAAAATTCTAATTTCTCCCCAAGAACACTCCTTGAAGTTCCTCTGAATCTCTTCCTTTCTTTACAACACAAGCAATTCCCTTCGAAGCGCTCCTCGAAGTTCCTCTGAATCTCTTTCTTTCTTTACAGCACACAGAATTCTTCTTCGAAGTGGAGGAGGAAGAAATCTCTCACTTTCCCTCCACTCTTACAATCTCTCGAAGAATTCCTCACAATACAGGAAGAAATCTCTCACTTTCCCTCCACTCTTACAATCTCTCAAAGAATTCCTCACAATATTAACCCTAAATTAAACTCTCTACACTCTATAAACAACAAAAACTCAGCGGACACCACCACGGGACTCCTCTTTTTTCAGCCCAAATGTTTTTCTTAAAGTTGTAGAAGAGTTTTCCAAGAGTTGCCTAAGCGTCCCTTAAAAAATCGTTTACATTCAATGCACCTAATAAGAGAACCACCTTTCTTGCCATCGGCGGCCTTCTAGAATATTTGATTTTGGACTCTTGGGAAAAACCAGCAGTTGGCGCCGTTGGGCTCGCCGTCGGCGCTCTAGATCATATATTCATATTTTGGTCCTTTTTGCTCCAAATTTGCTCCTTTTTGCATCTTTTTACTCCAATGACTATAATTCAACATACCTACAACAAAACATAAAAAATACCCTTGTTTAAAGTGTAATATCATCAATATTAGTATAAAATAGCTATGAAAATCTTAACATATTTTTCTTTGGTAGATGCTCCCACAGGAATCTCAACATTACATAGTGGGAAACCCTTGTAAAATCCATGAGATGTTTCTATCTTTATCTGCTCTGTGGCTGGTTCTAACTAATCCTCTATGCCAAGTGGGCTAGAAGAGGTCTCCCTCATGCATGGCTCATAAATCTTCCCCTCAAGAATAGGGGGGTGAGTAAACCTGCCGCTTCCTTATTTCATTTTCTCTCTTCTCATAGCAAGGCTCTACATTCGCAACAATTAGCATTGCAACTCTGAGTTCTTCTGAGCGATGCATCTGGCATTCTTTCTTCATCAGCGCCTATTAAATCTCCTATCAGAGAAGTTATTAGGGACTGCAGACGACTGGTTCCTTCAATTAGGTGTTGTTGTTGAGTGATTACTTTCTTCCTCTTTCGTGAGGAGTCTTATTTCGTGCCCATATTTAGCAGAGATGGTAATCCTTTCTTTTCCTAGTTACTGACAAAGTCCATCAGGGGGTTCTCATATTCTACGTTGACTTGACTGAATGCTAAAGTCTATGATGTCGCCCTGAGCTGCCCTTTCTTCATTCAATGTTAGTTTTAGGCCATCTCTAAAAGCGAAGATCAGCTTTCATCCCGACATTTTTCGGTAAAAGACAGAAAAACATCAGTGCGTTGACATTCAACATGAACAAGAATAAGCACGAAGCACTTATTAGACAACAAATTTTTATAATTTGTAAAATCTGTTTATTCAATTAATTTAGTTTAATTAGATTTTAAAATTAGAAACAGAAGAAGAGAAACAAAGTGGGAAAATTTCATTTTATTGAGGTTAATTTATTACAAAACTTTGGACCAAGTCATAGATGCTTGGCCAAAAAAATAACCCCAGAACAATCAAAATTGCAAAAATAATTGATTTCAAGCAGCGTCACGTCAGGTAATATATCTTCAAGTAGCAAACATTGACCTACAACATAGTTCTCTTACCTCAAAAATCCACAAACTAGTAAACTCCTATCGAGTAAACATCCTCTATGACGAATAGTCCCTCCCAAGTTGGTTCAGATTTTCCACTTATTTTGTAGTGTGCAGGAATAAGTCTCTTGAGAATGAACATAAGGTCACTAACTTTGAATTCCCTCGGGTGGACATATTTATCATGAGCCAGCACCATCTTTGCTTAGTAGAGCTCTAAGTGTTGTTGTGCTTCTAGTCGTTTTCCCTTGAGACATTCCAGTTCTTCAAGTCAGAGTCTCGCACTTTCTTCGATTGCAATTTAGTTGGTGATGGTGACTCTGAGAGACTGTGTCTGAACTTCTAGCAGTAGTACAGCCTCAAATCCGTACATAAGTGCATAGGGTGTACATTGAGTGGGAATCCTGAACGTTGTATGGTAGGTCTATAAAGCTTCTAATAGTCTATTATGCCAATATCTTTTATTTTTTTTAGTGTCTTCTTTAAAATATGTATGAGCATTTTATTGAAGGCTTCGGCCAGTCCGTTTGCCCTGTGATAGTAGATTATAGAGTACCTCCAGTCTTTCCCATGTCGTTTAACAAAATTGTTGATCTTTATGCTTTTGAAGGCTGTCCACTGTAAAAAATCATTCTACATGGAACACCAAAACGATAGACATTTTGGCTTTTGAATAATTAAAAGATGTGTTGTGTTGTAATCTCTAGTAACGACACTGCCTCTGCCCACTTGGAGAAGTAATCTGTAGCGGCAAGGATGAATCTATGTCACTTACAGGATGGAGGGTCTATCGTACCTATTATGTCTGTGCCCCCAACACTCAAATGGCCACGAAGCAATAATTGGGTGTAGCGCATTTGGAGGTTGATGAAAGACTACCCCATGCAAAAGGTGACATCTTCTAGTTGTATCCATGCAATCGAATATCATTACCGACCTATAATATCGAAGTCTTTTGATCTTCATTTTCATCTTTAACCCTGACTGATGAGCACGACATAATCCGACATGTACTTCTTTGATAATATTTTTTGCTTCTACTCTACTCAGATATTGCAGCCACATCTGTTAGAATAATCTTATGTAGCAAACATCTCCCACCAAAGCGTACAACATAGCCCTTCTTATGATGAGATATGCTTCAGACTTATCTTTTGGAAATTTTCCAGTTTGCAAAAATTCTAGTAATGGCCTTTGCTAGTCTTCGTCAATGTCAGCCACTGCAATCATCATTTCTTCTTCTCTTTCGAGTTTATGTATATTGTTGATGTCTATTATAGACAAAACCCATCTTCCTTGTACTATAATGTCGATGGAATCCTATGGTGAAAATGTCAGTTCCTTGGCAAATTTTACCATCGGCATGGGCATTATCTCCCCAAGAAATCTGGTAGAGAGTCTCACTAGGGATTTGTTCAAGCAGCTTCATTGTGTACCAGTGGTATTCTGTTATTCTTGGCTTCAAAATCTTGTATTTTCTGATAACTTTTTGAATGATGAGTTGTGAGTCACCAAAGATGGAAACATCTGTTATATCCATTGAGATTACTAATTCCAATCTGGTGATTAGTGCTTCATATTCTGCTTCATTATTTGTACATGTCTCTGTCTGATGGTAGGAGAATCTCAACATGCCCTTATCTGGCATGATTAAAATCAGACCAATCCCTGCTTTACCCGGTATAACCATTTCTAATCCTTCGTCTTTCCTAGCTGAAAAAGCCCCATCGAAATACATCTCCTAATGTCTGGCACTGGATGGCTCTATTTGCAGCATTTGTTCTCCCGACAGCTCATCATTGAGTGGGGACCCAGTTGGAAGTGGGTGCAGTGAATGAAAATCTGCTAAAATTGGTCCCTTGATAGTGTGGAGGGGAATAAGATTTATATCAATTTGTAATAAAATCATTGACCATCTTGCTAAACTTCTGGAAAGTGTTGGTCGAATTATCATATATTATAGTGGATTAAATTTTGAAATAAGGGTAATCTTATAAGAAAGCATGTAGTGTCTAAGGTTTTAGGAGGCAAAATTAAAGCTAGACAATGCTTCTCGATAGGCTGCGGTATTAGATGGCGACTCAAGTAGTAGAGTGCATTTTCCTTACCCTCATCTTTGACTTGGAATAATAGGGCTTCGAGAATGTTGTCTAAGGCCGCAGTATAAAGTATCAACGATTTTCCCTGGATAAGGGCTTCTAAAATAGGAGGTTTCATTAAGTATCATTTAAAATCCTCGAAAGCCCACTGACATATCTCTTTCCAAATGAATTTGACATCCTTTTTAATTAATGTTGGGAAGGGCTAACACCAATCTGAGAGATTAGAAATAAAGCGCCTCAGATATGCCAATTTTCCAAGAAGGAACGTAGTTGTTTCAAGGTTTTGGGAGGAGGCATTTCCAAGATAGCTTTAATCTTATATGGGTCAATTTCGATTCCCCGATTACGGACAATGAATCCTAAAAATTTCCCAAAGGTAACGCCGAAGGCGCACTTTAAGGGATTCATCATAAGATTATAATGTCGTAATAGTTTGAACACGATCTTCAAATTGTACAAATGACCTATTTTATATTTGCTTTTGATGACCAAATCATCTATGTAGCACTCCACTTGATTTTGAATCAAAAATCCTTGTCATTGCTTGTTGATATGTTGCTTTGGCATTCTTTAACCCGAATGACATTACTTTGCAGAAAAAGATCTCAATCGGTGTTCTAAATTCTGTAAGTGTTGCATCCTCTGGATACATCTTTATTTGATTGTAATCTGAAGATCCATCCAAAAAGGAGAAAATCTCATGTGTCGAAGTGATGTCCACAATTAACTCTGGTATTGGTAGAGGAAATTCATCTTTTAGACATGCTTTATTTAAATCCCTAAAGTCAACACATACACAAATTCTTCCATTCTTTTTCTTAACTAGTACAATNAGTTCTCGAAGAATTCCTCACAATTTTTACACACTATTGGAACCTTTCTAACATCCAGGACCTCTAGACCCTCTTTAGACTCTTCTAATTTAGACACTCTAGTAAACTCTCTACACACTAATGGAACCTTTCTAACCTCCAGGACCTCCAGGCTCTCTTTCTCTATACACTAATGGAACCTCTCTAACCTCCAGAACCTTTCTAACATCCAAGACCTCTCTAATTTTCGGCCAAAATCTTCTTTTAAAGTTGTGGATGAGCTTTCCCAAGAGTTGCCTAAGCATACCTTCAAAATTTGGTCTTATCCCAAGCTTGAGTAGGCATAACCGCTGAGCTCATCGTCGGCAGCCTCGAGGGCGCCGTCGGCGGACTTCTGGAGAATTTAGGCCTTTAGCCTCAGGAAAAAATCGCCGTCGGCGGCGTCGAGGGCGTCGTCGGCGCCATAGTTCAAATCTCCACATTTTGGTCGTTTCTCTCCAAATTCGCTCATTTTTGCATCTTTTTGCTCCATTGACTCTAATTCATCAATCCTACAATAAAACATCAAAAATACCTTTCTTTAAGGTGCAATATCATTAAAAATAATATAAAATATGTATGAAAATCTCAACATATTTTCCTCTGGTCAGCTTACTATAGAATTATTTGATTATAGTCTTCCAGAATATTACATTAAAAGTTTAGATAATAAGGGAACAACCAAACATAGGATTGTTAAATTTGAGAAGATAACTTTCGATATTAGATGTAGTTGCAATAAATTTAAAATGATGTTGAGATAAACTATTTCATTTTATTCAAGGAAGTTGTACTCATTCTTTAAAACAGAGTTTCAAGATGAGGTAGGTGTGCTTAATATAGAATTATCTGATTATAGTCCTCAAGAATATTACATTAAAAATTTAGATAATAAGGGAGCAACCAAACATTGGATTGTTAAATTTGAGAAGATAACTTCCGATATAAGATGTAGTTGCAAGAAATTTAAAATGATGTGATTATTATGTGTCTACTACATATGAGTTTTCAATATAGAAAATATAGCAATGATACCTAATAAACATTTCCTCTTGTGATGGTCAATAGGTGCTAAGGGAGATTTCTATTTTGGTGATTGTTACAGATATAAGGGAGATTTCTATTTTGGTGATTGTTACAGATATTTTAAAGAGTCACAAGTGAAGAATGGTTATTAAAACAATGTAATATTTCATACCCAAATCCATAAATACTTGTTTTAAATTAACACCGAAGCTCAAGGAAATTAAGAAGCTGAATAATATATGTTGGAGTTATCAAAAAAAAAAATCTATAATGTTGACTCAATATTGAGTGGAAAATCACGTCTATTTATGCAAAAGTCTAACAAAAAGAAGACCAAGAAGTGAGAATGCACTGGGAAAAAAAAGGACTAAGCAATAATGTGTTCAAGGGGTATTTCTAATTCCAGGTTAAAAGTGCATTGAGAGAAAAATAAGAAAGCTAAATGTAAATATTATAGTATACTAGCAATTCACTTAAATATAATATGATGTTGTTCTAATATGTTGTCTGTTTTATAACATAGTAGAGAAGAAACAACCTTCTCAATTTGAAGAACCAGTTTCTTCCCTATGTGCTACCCATTTATGTGCAAAGTCGGACTATTTCATGCAGGTCTAATTTTGAGTACAATTTTGTAAGTCATTTCTAATCCATTATATATAATCATCGGCTAATAAATATTGTAAATTGATAGGAATTCTAGACATCTTCAAGTGTAACAACCCGCAGAAACATATATCAGTTTGATGATAAATTCCATTGATTACAGTATATCATAACATAGAAGAATTATATGCAATCATTTTTGTTGTTGGAAATAATGGACTATTATGTGATAATCATAAGTTATGTCTTTTTTTGCATATTCTATTCATTTTCTATCAAGACCATATGTAATTATGTTTAGTTGTTGGAAAGAATGTTGTTTGTGTCTCTTTCATAAGAGGAACTGTTGTTTATTTGTGCAAGAGAAAAAAAACACCTAAACACCAACATAATACTACCACAATATCACTACAATAACACAAAATTATCACAAT
The DNA here is from genome assembly GCA_002079205.1 of Phalaenopsis hybrid cultivar. Taxonomy (NCBI): domain Eukaryota; kingdom Viridiplantae; phylum Streptophyta; class Magnoliopsida; order Asparagales; family Orchidaceae; genus Phalaenopsis; species Phalaenopsis hybrid cultivar. The sequence continues at coordinate 222,325 of JXCR01062170.1, read as the reverse complement.
AACATTATTATAATACCACAACAATACCATCAAAATAACACAAAATTACCACCACAATATCACAAATTTACCAAAATTATACCAACAAATTCCTAACATAATACTTCCAAAATAAGAGGAATTAACATAAGAAGAGTTGTGGTGGTATTGTTTTGTTTAGGTGATGATTTTGTCGTGGTATTAGAGTGGTAATCTGGTAGTATTCTGTTTGAAATATGGTGATAATTTACTGATATTACAATGATATTCTGATGATTATTTAGTGGCATTGTGATGGTAATTTATTAATATTGATATTATAATTCTACAACAATATCATCAAATATCCACCACAATAGCACCACATTACCAACAAAATACCACTAAGTTATCACCCGAATTCCACCAAATTAACATTATAATACCACCAATTTATGCTGGTAATATAGTTGTATTGTGTTGGTAATCTGATGTTATTTTGTTGATATTGTTGTGATTTTAGGATGGTTTGGTAATTTGATAGTATTATGGTGGTAATTTTGTGGTTGTGGTGGTATTGACATCAGAATACCACAAGAATACCACCTAATTAACAACACAATAACACTACATTATTAGCAGAATACCACTACTAAGTTGATTAAAGTCAGGGGAGCTAAACAAAGATGCTTGTGGTTGAACCTCCTTCTTAAAGTCTAGCATTTAACTAAACAAGCACTATAATAACAAGTTATCTTTCAGTGCTTAAACATCTATTACAAGTTACAACTAGTGGCAAGTAGAGGAAATTGAAAGCATAATGTTACATAATCACATGTTACTTGCAGTTAAGAAATCATAAACAAAGATTAAATACAAAAATCATAAACAATAAAGTGTTCTATACATGATTACATGTATATACAAAATATAAAAAAAAGCATTACCCTCAAATTGACAAAAAAAATAGTGTTCCCGATTATCCTTGAGTAGACAATGACCACAAACAAACATCATAGACACATTTTGCTCTAAATCTCACCATACATTATTGTCATAACTTCTTTTTATTATATTTTACTACCTCAAATACTATCTTTTTTTTTCAACACGGGATTTGAATGCCATTCAAATTAAAAAATATAGCTAATTAAATAATCAAGTACACCTTCAAAAGTAACATACTATCTCGAGAGATAGAGATACAACTTTACGAAGGGTTTGATTTTTTAAATTAAGAAATTTAGATATTTGCATTGGTCTATGATTAAAATGACAAAAAATTTTCATTATCTAGTCAGAAGACTAAATAGAGTTTATATTAATCTGGGGTCCTAAAATTCTTATAAAGTCAAGCCCATTAAGTTAATTACATCTTAAGCAATCGATGTTACTTAAGAAAACTCTCGATTAAAGCTTTGATTTTTTCTTCGATAAAATTTTAAGTTTAGGCTTTCAGGTTCAAAAGCGAAACAATTATTATTGGAACCCGAAGAAAGAAAAAGTATGAGAGGTTGAAGATAAATTTGAATAAATAAAATGTGATTTGATCTTTTCTGAATCAAGATCTCTTTTCAAAATTCAAGTTTGATCATTCACATACATATTTTTCTTAAAATAATAAAAATAAAACAACATGATAAATAGTAGTAATAATAATAATAAAAGAAATATGTTTGATCTTTTCTGTTAAAAATAAATTTTCTTAGCTTAATTTTTTCCATCACTCTAACATTACGCCTATAACTTTAATTTGCAGAAAGATGTCAAGTGGAAGACTGATTTTTTATTCTGAGAAAAAAATTAATCTAGCACTAAAGAAAGATCAGCTAAATGAAGGGCCCAAAATTATGCTCGACCTAGATTTTGAACTATTGGAGGTGATTTATGATGAACCATTGCACATTGCCGCTTAATAGAGAGGAGGTTCAGAATAAAGAGCCTATATTTGAATTTTTGATACAAAAGAAATAGAGGAAATTGGAAAATATACTAAAAGAAGAATTAGAGGTCATGAGTGACTAAAATTTTTAAAATCCCAAGGTGATGATAAGCTTAGTAGTTGTTTTAGCTTTTGTTGAGCACTTGATGAGAGCTCACCACTTCTCAGTTAGAAACTATAGATGTTGTCAAAGTGGGGTTGAGGAAATCCCAAAAGATAATTCACAATCTGTAATTCAGGAAATAAAGTAAGAAATTAGAATGAGGAATGAAATTGAAAGAAACCAAGGATATATTTCTACAATACACTTCTAGGATAGATTTTTAGAGTACACTTCTGAGAGAGACTTCCAGTGTATGATCCAAATGAGAGTTTCAAATATGTATATGATGATAGACCTCGAAAGTATGCTCTTGATCATGAACGTTCAAAATAACAACTGAGAAGTGATCGCAGAGTATATGCATGTGGACAGATCCCCGTTGTTGAAGCCTACCTTCCATATTTTATTCAAAAATACAAGTTGAAGCAGATTATTTTTGAAAATGAACTGGGAAAGTTTCAAAATGTTAAGGAATAAAATTTTAAACACTTTAGCAGATGAAGAGAAAATATGTGAATATCTTAGAAAATTTGGAATTAAATATAAATGTCTTCTCAGATTAAGAGCAAGATAAGATCATCAGATGTGTTTTTGAGATGAGAGAGTAGGGATAAGCTAGATAATTGAGAAAAAGAACTTATTTCGAGTCAAGACAATAGATGGAAGGCAATGGTAGAATCATATTCAATTTGAATGTTACTATAACTTTGTGGTTGATAGTGAGAGTAAGCCACCAGAGATAATTCAACCTGATGTTGTTGAACTGATCCCTTCATTGTTAAAAAAGATGATAGGATGGTTTTTTGGCTTGTTCTACCAATAAGATGTGTATTGAATAGCTGCATCATCAACATTTACGAGAAGGGGGGTTATATTCCTCCGCATAATGACTATCATGGTTTTCTCAGACCTTTTTGTACAGTGTCATTCATAAACTAAACAGAGTTAAGGATAGTAGGTCCAAGAGAGTTCATCAGACCTGTTGAGATTCCTTTTCTTGTGGGATCAATACTTGTGTTAAAATGAAATGGCATGGAAATTTCTAAGCAATGCATTCTAGCAGTACCATATAGAAGGATATATTTCACTTTACAAAAGATGGATGAAAGCAAAGCACTTTTCAACTAGCAACTTGATCCAAATTTGGAGGGATTGAAACCATTAATATTATGATATGTTGAAAACAACATGCTTTCGATATATATTTAGAGGAGCTTAGATGAATTTCATAGCCATTTATTGAGTTCTATCGAATATCATATCATAGTCACATATCACAGTTTTCAGGTAGTATGACATTACAAAGTTTGTTTGCCTTCTTGACATGTTGTAGATATTGTAGTTCTTGGATAATGGATAGTGTTTTATTTTATAATTTTGGATATAAACTGTTGCAAATATTAAAATGTTACATGAATATTATGTTACTTTCTTCAGATAAAGTTGTGAACAACAGTTTCAAATATCAATAAAAAGATTATATTTCTTGCTAAAAAAATTGTTGATCATCATTCCTGTAACTTTCTCTAATAAATAACTTAAGTTGATTGAATTCAGTGCTGAGTAATTGGGTTAAAGTAAGATAACAAAACAAGACAATCATCTCGCTCAAGAAGTAAGAGAGGCGATGTTGTATTTGTTACAAGTAGGTGAAAACACATTAATATACTTGAAGTTATTTTATATGGTATTTTTATTTACCAGAGATGTACGATCAGACATGGTCTATCATCCCTAATTGAAAATTTATTTTAGAAAATAAAAGAAGATAAAAAAATTGGAAGACATTATAAAAGATATCAACACACACAAATTGAAAATAAAAAAAATTGGAAAAGGACATATCGCAAGTTAAAATTTGAATGTAAAATTGAAATTTGAATGTAATTTGGAAATTGAAATAAAAAATTTAAAATCAATTCCCTTCAAGCTTATAAATCTAGGCAGATTGAGCATTTTTAGTTTTCTCCTAGTTAAGCTTTTCCATGACTAGAATTTTCTTTCATAAGAATATGCAGTTTTCTTTTATTATAAAGAGTTTTGTCGGTTTTATTTCTTTTTTAAGACCACAAATTTTCATATAATTTTTTCTAACTTAAAATTTAATCAAATTTGAAGGTTTGATGTAAGTTCGAGTTAAGGCATCTTCTTCTCGACTAGTTTCAAATTGGGTGTAAGTCCCACGATAACAGTAAAAAAAGATTTAATCTAGTCAACATAATCACCTCTTAGGTTGGATGTGATTTTTGAATGCTTTCCATCCTAATATGATCAAACTGGGTGTAAGCCCAAGATAAGACATCCTCTCATTGACTAGTTTCAGATTGGGTGTAAGCTCCATATTGGCAGCGAAGCCCAATTTAATCTAGTCATCCCTGTTTACCACCTAGGTTGCATTTTAGCATTGTGTATTCATGTTAAATTGATTTTTGAGAGGATATTTTTTTGGTCCAATTTAAGCATCTTTAAAACCCACCAAACCCATTGTAACCACTCTTTTCAATCCAATCTTTGGCTTAGAAATGAGCACATTTATCATAATGTTCAATTAAAAATATGATTGAAGTAATCTTAAAACATAAATTAGAAATGATTAAAAGAAAAAAACAAATTAATGAAATGAAGTAAAATCCACTAAAATTAAAATCCAAATTCAGACCCATACAATTTCTAAGCTTGCATTAAAACTCCAAAAATTCTGAATACATGTTATTGCCTAACCTTTCCACCCACCATTGAACCTAACCTAAGCCACCTAATGAGATTAACCTGAACACCTCTTACCTTAACCTAAAACCCTTAACCTTGTTATTTTAATCCTCAGTTGATTTCATTACCTAATATCTTTTAATTCTCAAACCCAAGCCCATGTCTTCAACACTTAATGAAATAAAACCCAAGTTTTCAAACCCAAACCCATGTCTGACCTTGAACCCAAATCAATTCAACCTTTTTATTGAGTTCAAAACCAAACTCCTTAACTTTGCATTTGAGCTCAAATTCACAATCATTTGTACATCCAAACCTTGCCATTGGAGCTAACTCGAGCATTATATTAACATCTCATCTCTTTCTCTCCATATGTCATGATTATATTGGATAACATACCAACTTTAACCAACCTTATTTTACAACACCCAATTGGTTTGCATCCTTGACTTGCCAGCTCACAACCAACTCATCCTGACACCAATTATTGGTGTCGATTCCATCCATTTAAACTAGCCATCCCTACATCATAAAGACTATAAATAAATTTGGGCTTGCTTAAACTTTGTTTCCAGAGCTCTCAGTCCATTATAACCTCTCTTTATAATTTCCTAAACCTCAACTTGACCCATTTTCTTCCTCCCCTTCAGTGTTCATCAAACCCAAACCAGAAAATCACCCAATCCATCAAATCTTTGTTTGATTCTTCAATCCCAAGTTTCCATAAGCTTTAACATATTGTCAAATCAAATAATCAATTGATTGCCCATCACATTAAGCCTTCTAACCTAATGTTTGATCAAGCTGAGCCATCGTTCAATTGAGATCATGGAAGGGGTTTTAAAATCTTGCAATCGTACTCAATGAGCAGCTTGTGAGATACAAAATGCCATTTCACTATAAACAAACACTTAGATCATAACTAAGATTGAGGTAATGCTCAAAACTTAAATATGAGGCTTTTAGTAGTGGTCTTTTCTGAAAGGTATTTGAAGACCATTGGATTTTGATTGTTAGATTAAAAGGATATGTTATTGTGATTCATTTTTTTCCAGAAAGGTTCTTAGAATTAGAGTTTCTATCACATTGATCATGTATTTTTTTGGACAGATGACTTAGATTCACCATCTTGTTTGGGACCACGAATCAATGTCATCCATTTGTGTGTATTTATTTTGGACGGTGGAGATCAAGTTGCACCCAATATACCCAACGAGCTTTGCATTCCACGATTAGTAATCATTGTAAATCATTAATCACCCAAACAAACATCACCACGTGGATTAGTGGTAGAATTGGAGGCTGACATATAGACTGGTGAACCTCTTGAGCACCTTGTGTGGCTGCTGAAGTGGTGTTTTTCTTCTGGATTCATTTAGTTTAATCCAAAAAACATTCAAAATTTTAAAAAACTCATTAAAAATAAAAATAGAATTAAAAATTTTAAAAATGTTGGAAATTTAGTAAACTAAGGAGAATTATGTGGAAACCAAATTAAGTAAAAGTAATGAAAATATATTTGTTAAGCAAATAAATAATAGTAAACCCAAACAATTCATAAAATAAAATAAAAATCCAAATAATTCAAAATTTTTTCAAAATTTTTATTTTGATAATATAAACTTACTGTAATTTTCTTAAAAATAGAAAACATGACAAACCTAAGAAATATCAATTTCATCTCTAAGATGTACTAAAATAATAAATAAATGATAAAATTAATAATAATAAACATTAGATAATACAAATTACATTAAAAAAATAAAAAACTTCAACATAATTTTAAAAATAATTTTAAAACAATAATTCATAATAATATAAATAATTTAAAGAGATTTGGGTATATTTCTAAATAAATAATTATTAAATTACCTTTATACATTAAATTTTATTTAAATCCATCAAATAAATTTTGATAATTGTAAAATATGCAAAAAAATGTTCTATTTGAATAAATTTTAGAAATTAAATTTGGAAATGTAATTTGAGTAGAAAGGTATTTTTAAATAATAAAATTTACACATATATAGACCCTTCTCATTAGTACAAATAATTAAAAAAAAGTTTTAGTATCAAAACTAATTATTATAAAAGGTCCAACTGTTCGGCCTAGTCTAGCCTTTAATCTTTATTTTGGCCCTACAAAATAAGATTTAGAAGGTTTAATACAAAAGTTTAAATCCTATCATATTATTGCCTTAGAATGAATATCTTTGCCTACAACTGAAAACAAAATCCTATATTTGAAGATGAAGTGGAGACAAATTAAAACCTCTTTTCATAATTTACAAGTCTAGCCATTCTTTTTAGAAATCAACAAATTAAAATACCCTCATAAATTGTTATTATTATAATAAGCCTACTCCATTAGATATTCTTCATGAAGAATAAGCGTCTAAATATCATCATCAATATGATATTTTTCAAGTATATAAATGAAATCTTGATGGACTTTCTGATCAACAAATTAGTTACATTATTTATAGGATGTTAATTTATATGACAACTGCTCGATCTAGACAAAATAATGCCCAAAAAATTACGTGTGATGTTATCGAAATTCTGAGAAAATTTTATGACATAATAACAATAATGTGATCTCTTGAGTGAAACCAAATTAAAAGATGACACTCTTCCAAATACTAAAATAGTTTATCATTTTAGTAATAAATAATTTAGAATATTTTACTGGTACTTCTGAAAATAGAGGAGAACAAATGAAATCACTCTTATAAGAACTTAGATGCTCCATGCTTACTCATTTCATGTGGTACCAATATGTTTTCTTAGGAAGGGTAATGAATCGACCTAAAGGCATTCATAATCTTTGGAAACAAGACAAAGTCTTCATAATCCCTTTGCTGAAAGAGTTAAGAAAAATAGACACATGCTATTATATTTGAAAACCTTACAAATGAAAAAAAATTATTAATGTTTGCATTTGAACATGTCTTGAATTATGTTCAGACATTACACTTAAAAAATAACATAAACGTGAAAGGATCTTAGAGTAAAAATAATTTAGAACTGTTTGCGAATAATTTGTTTGTGAAAATCTCCTTCAAAAAGACATAAAAAATCATTCCCAAAGTATTGACAATTTACTAAAACCTATCTTCCTAAGAGAAAACATAAACATTACAAGAACTATCAAGATAAAACCAATATATATATATATATATATATATATATATATATATATATATATATATATATATATATATATATATATATATATATATATATATATATATATATATAGAGAGAGAGAGAGAGAGAGAGAGTGTGTGTGTGTGTGTGT
>JXCR01062170.1:203308-214286 GCA_002079205.1 Phalaenopsis hybrid cultivar | reverse complement strand
TATATATCTATATATATAGAAAGAGAGAGAGAGAGAGAGAGTGTGTGTGTGTGTGTGTGGTCAGAAGCTTCGATACAAGCACCCAACTAATCTCCTATACCTAACCATTCACTGATTCGTAGGCCAGCAGAATTGAACCCCCGACCCCAAGGGATTTAAACTATTTTACTGGTACTTGCAAAGATAGAGCAGAAGAAATCAAATCACTCTTATAAAAACTCAGAAGCCCTGCACTTACTCATTTCATGTGGTACAAATATGTTTTTTTGGGAATGGTAATGAATCTACCTAAAGTCATTCATAATCATTGGATACAAAAATGTATACAAAGTCTTCATAATCTCTTTGTTGAAAGAGTTAAAAAAAGAGACGCATGCTATTATATATGAAATCCTTTCAAATGAAAAAAAAAAATTATTGTTTGCATTTAAACATGTCTTGAGTTATGTTCAGACATTAAACTTAAAAAAAATAACATAAATGAGAAAGGTTCTTAGAGTAAAAATAATTTAGAGCATATTACGAATAATTTGTTTGTGAAAATCACCTTGAAAAGGTCATAAAAAATCATTCCCAGAAAATCGTACAAAAATCGATCATCCTAAAATAAACATAAATATTACAAGAATTATCAAGATAAAACCACTATATCTAAATATATATTGAAAAAAAGCTCCTACTCAACCTCATATGCCTATCTACTCCACCGATCCGCACACCAGTAAAATTGAACCCGAACCCCAAAGAATTTAGAACTGACATAAGAGATGTCAATCAAAGAGCAACCACTATATATATATACATTGAAGTGGGGCTTAGGACTTGTCTCCCAGGAGGCGAGTGAAGTAAGCCAAGAAATAACAGTTTGGCGGATAATTAGTAATTAAAGTTTAGAGAAATTCTTACATGTTAGGTGGTAAGCATATAAAAATCTCTTTTTTAATTATTAAGTTACTCGTTCCTTTTCTTATCCTTATTAAAAAAAAAAAATTGCTACCACCGAATGTGTCAAAGAAATCAGAAATCTGTCTGCTGCACAGACTCCACTTCTCTCTTTTGTCGTCTATCTCTGGGAGCCGCTCGCAGTTTCATCCGTAGCACGACTTTTTTGGTCGAAAAGGAGGGATTTTTTTTTGGTTTTTTGCCATTCTGCGATCCTCTTCGGATTCTTATGGCCACGTTCTTCTTTCGCTCCTTCACGTTGTCGCAGACGGAGACGTCGTCGTCTACGTCTTGATTCCTTCTACAACAACTGGCGAGTTTGGCCGATGGGGAGCGGAGTCCATTGAATGCCCGAAGGTTGGTTTCTTATAACGCTGATTTCAATAGCTTTTGTTTCTGATGCCATAGAAGAGACCACTGGTTAAGAGGAGTTTTTTATTTTTTTTCCTCTGTTGCTTGGATTGATTAAGAAAACCTTGAAATCTTATGCTTGATATCTGGAGTTGGTGTCAGTCCCAAGAAATTGAGCAATGGCTTATTCCTTCACTCTCCGTTATTTTCTCTCAAATCCATGTGATATGTTGAGTAACTTGGTATTTTGGTTTTGTGGTGGATTGATTTGTTCAACTCACTAGCACATGGGCTATGAATGAGATTCCCTCTTTCTCATTGTAGCCTCGTGGGAGATGGTTGTAGTGTTTTGTTTTCTCACCACCACCATATAATTCCAAGGATCCAATGTTTTCCATGTTGTTTTCGTTGATTCGAGGTTTTAAAATCTAGTCCTTCTTCATCTAGTCTTTATTAGTTGGCAGCAGCTCAATTCAACATTTTGCTTATGAGCTCCATGAGCTAGGAATTCCATTCGTTAATGAGATTGTCTTGAATCTGCATCATATCTCAAAGAAATATGAGCTCTGTTGGTTAATTATCTCCTTTCCATTTGATTCTGCTTTTCTCATTTTGCAAGAATGCTAAAGATTTATGTGGTCCATTGCTTATAACTGAAGCACTGATGCAATGAAGGGTGATCATGTATTGCAGATTAATGGTCTTTGAGGGCAGAGAAGATGGCAGCATTGGTCCCAGGTGTTCTTATCAAACTACTCCAGTACATGAACACAGATGTAAAGATTGCCGGCGAGCATCGGTCCTGTCTTCTTCAGGTTGTCAGCATAGTTCCTGCACTTTCTGGTGGTGAACTTTTCCCCAATAAAGGATTTTATCTCAAGGTCTCTGATTCCCGCCATGCTACTTTCGTTTCTCTTCCCGATGAGCACGATGACCTGATCTTGAGTGATAAGATACAACTTGGTCAGTTTATCTATGTTGATCGACTGGAGGCAGCTTCTCCAGTGCCCGTGATTCGCGGCGTAAGGCCGGTCCCGGGACGCCGTCCTTGTGCAGGAAACCCTGAGGATATTGTGGACACTCGTAGTTTCCTCAATGGCCCTATGGGTGCTGTTAAGCCTCCATCGGCTAATGATAAAAGCATCTTGGCGAAGGTAAATGGAATTTCGAAAGTTGAAGAATTAGCCAAGAAGGAAGCATCTCTTAGAATGTCCACTTCTTCACCGTCGAAACAGTATCTGCGTAATACTGTGGAGAAGAAGCAAACATGTTATGAGAGGTCAAGCTCAATGAGTTCAAGATCAATCTCGTCGTCTTCTACAAGCTCCCAGTCTATTCCGGTAACATTTGAAAAACTTCCCAATGGAGTTAAGCAGCTTGCAAATGTTAAAGGGGCGGAAAATTCATCTAATCCAAGAATGAACTTGTTGGAGAGAGGAACATCTGCTCAGAAGGCAACTGGTACTGGAAGGAAGCCATCTGTTGCAAATTCAGTAGGAAATCTGAAGCCAGGGATTGAGCTGGGGCCTAAAGATTCGAGAAAGGGTTGGGAAGAGGGGTGTAGTGTGGAAACAAAGGGAAGGGATGAGGCAAATCCTAGGTCGTCCGGAAAGAAAGCTGAAGTATGCAGCTCTTCGGTGAGTCTTCTTCGTTGTGCATGATTTGAGTTTCTTTTCCTTGGATTTACATGATAATAAGGGTTTTTGAGAAGTCATCCACTAGTTAATTTATGTTTGCAGTGACATTTGAAAGTTTATTTACAATCACAAGGACCTAATAGCCAAATAGTAGCTATTAGAAAATGAGTTTTGCAAAGATGCTAGAAATATTCGTAGATTTTCATTCATCATATAATCTTTCATGATTTGCAGCATCCTCAAAGAAAATCATCATCAGTTGAGAGGCTGTTGCCTAAAGAAGAAAGTAAGGCTCAAAGGCCCCTGAAAAAAGGCAATCTAAATGCTTTGGAGAATGTTGACATGTCAAAGAAACATGGAGATTCACCTGTAAAAAAAATGTCGGAAGCCGTTAACACTAACAATATTTCCTCTGGTAATCTTGTAAAGGTTTTTCCCAATAGCAGGAGGATGACAGATGGAAGCATTTCTTGGTCATCTCTCCCTCCAACTCTAGTGAACCTTGGAAAGGTATTATAACATGTGCTGTTACATGATTAGATTCTTATTATTTTGTTTCCTTCTAAATTTCGAGCCTTTTTTCTTTCTATAATGTTATTTGTTTGGGCATATATATTGCACATGTCTGGTTTATTCCATTATAGTCCTCTTATGTTTTACTCTTTGTTATAGGATGTGCTCAAGTTTAGGGATGCTGCACAACAAGCTGCTATCGAGGCACTGCAAGAGGCATCTGCAGCAGAAAGCTTAGTTCGGTGCTTAAGGTAATATGCCTAATTATGCCCAAGTTTAAAACTTTAATCAAGCCTTGCTTCTTTGATTTCCTTACCTTTGCAGGGCAGGATTTCTTATGTCTAGTTACTCAGCTTGGTAAAGAGTATGATTGATCTATGCATCCAAAATCAATTATTATGGTGCTGTTTGGGATTATTTTTATTTTTTATTTTTTATTTTTATTTTATTTTGCTTATGTTTTAATTTGAAATAAAACATGTTTAGATTCTGCAAAATACATCAACCTATTTTTAAGAATATTCGGTTGTTTTGGGTGTATTTAAACAAAAAAAAAAATTAAAGGAGAAAATAAATCATATGACAAAATATACTAAACAAATATAAGTTAAAAAGTAAAAGTGCTAGCAAAAATAAAAGTAAAAAAAAAATTGTTTCTAAGTAAATCCTAAGTATCTCTAGATTATAAGAAATCCCAATTCTCTCCTAACAGAGCGGTAAACTATAAGAAAAGCAATGTATAATTTTTCTATAGAAATATCTTAAAGGTCATTTTAATTGTTTTGACGAGCTGCAAGTGACCTAATTGCAGCATTTTGACATGGCATCTTATATTCATATAAATCTCCTTGTGTCCTTTTGAATGGTGAACAACCAGTATGAACGTTTAAAATTTGAGAAACAGGACGAATTTTTGGAAGAATGAGTATCTATCAATTACGCTTGAGAAACCAAGTAAGGACATTTGGCTTTTAAATCTGTGTTGTTATTATGCTTTAATAGCCATGTCGATAAAAAGAGTTGTTGAAATTCTACTCCAATGGTAAAAATGAACTTAAGGCACATGGATCGAGGTCTGTAAGGTTAGATCAAGGCTTACAAATCAAGATTTTATACTGTTAGATCATGGCACATGGATCGAGGCTCTATGATGCTAGATTAAGGCACATAGATCGAGGCTCTATGCCATTATATTTGTCTCCTTATGACTCACGGATTGTAATTCGTGTGCTTTTTCATAGGATCTTTGTGCCTTTAATATTTCTTCTCCTTCACGGATCTTAGATTCATAGGCCACTGACCACATTACAAATCTGGTTAATACATTTCAAACTCTCAAACCTTGTCTTAATAATAGGAAAATAAAAGTTGCAGATGGATTTTTAAAAATAATTCATAGACAGGGATATATTTTATTTCTCCAAAATTTACCCTCAGTGATATATTATGTCTCAATTTATCCATTCACAAATTTACCAAATATCTCAACAATAAAATCATATTTTTTTTATTAATTATTGTATTTTCCAGCAACTAACTACAAGAAATATGATTGGGCAAAGCTATAGAAAAAGATGGGTTATAATTTCTTGAAGATCGAGGTCAATTATCATATGCCTTTAGACCTATCATTATATATTATGAGATTTTTCTGTTAAAAATTTTCATTGTATGTTTTCTTCGCTTTTTATAAATACAAATATTAAATACTTCCATTGTCAAACTTATGAATTTGAAAAACATCACCGTGTTTCTCTTTCTAAAACTAACTCTGGATTTTTTAGTCTTTTTATGTTAATTTATTCTGATATCTGGGAACCCTTAAAAATTCATAATATATCTGGAGCGATTGGTTTTCTTATGTTTTTTGATGACTGCACTCAAATGGATAGGAATATTTAATTAAACAAAAAATTGATATTAGTTCTTTGCTTTCTTTATTCACTATCATGACAAAATTTCAATCTAACTTTAAAATTAAATTTTTCTGCACTGATAATATTCGTGATTATTTTAATCATACATTAATATCATTTTTTTCAAAAAGAGCGAATTATCTACCAATTTTCTCGTCCTGATACTCCTTAACAAAATGGAGTGACAACAAAGAGAACTCGAACATTTTGGAGATTGTAAGGACATTTTTCCTACACAATCAAACAAGCAAAATCCTATTGGAAGAAGTTATTCTAACAACTATCTATTTAATTAATAAAATACCCCAAGTGTAATTGATTATAAAATTACATTACATTATTTGAGAGAATTCTTTCCTATGATTTCTCAAAGATCCCTCCACAAAATTTTGAATGCATTGCTTGTGTTCATATTAATAAACCACATTGAGGAAAATTTGATCAAAGAGTTCTCAAATACATATTCATCGGATATTCTACCACACAAGGATAAAAATGCTTTCTTGCATTGTGATGTTGAAGAAGAGGTCTATATGGATCCACCACTAGAATTTTATAGCTTTTTTAAAAAGAATCAGCTATGCAGATTGAAAAAGGTTATATATGGACTACAACAATTACCAAGAGCTTGGTTTGGTAGATTTGCAAGAAATATGAAATGAGTTGGATACAAACAGAGTCATGAAAACCACACTCTCTTCATAAAACACTGTTAATAATAAAATCTTAATTCTTATTGTGTATATTGACAATATAATTGTTACAGAGGTTGACAATCAAGAAAAAAAGCTCCCAGAAAAAGCTTGTTGGAGAGTTAGGAAAACTCAAATATTTATTGGGAATAGAAGTTGTTAAATCTAAAGAAGCGATATTTCTCTCCTAACATAAATATATTATGAATCTGATGAAAAAGAAGACAATGGCAGAGTGCAGCCTTGTGAAAACTCCAATTGACCAAGATAAAAACTTGATTTGTTTGAAGGAGCTGATGTAGATACAAGGCAATATTAAATGTTAGTGGGAAAATTAATATATCTGTTTCACACTAGTCCTGACATCGCATTTGCAGTAAGTCTAGTTAGTCAATTCATGCACGAACTTAAAAAGTTACACCTTCAAGCCACTCATAGAATATATATATATATATACATATATCTCAAATCAAACACAGAAAAAAGAATTTATACGAAAGACATATACCTTACAAGCTGAAGGATACACAAATGTAGATATGCAGGATCGCTGGTGGATGGAAGGTTAACTTCATTGTATTCTACATTCTTATAAGGAAATATCATAACCTGGAGAAGCAAGAACTTGTGGTTTCAGTTCAAGTGTTGAAGCCGAGTTTAGAATGATTGCACATGAGATTTATGAGCTTCTATAGAATAAAATTATATTAGAGGATTTAAAACTCAAGTGGAAAAAGCCCATGAAATTATATTGTGATAAAAAATAAACCATCAATATTGCACAATATTCTGTACAAAATGACAGTATAAAAAATGGTTAGGATGATGGACACTATACTCAATGTGTTTGTAGAAATTCAATTGGCTGGCATATTCATCAAAAGACTCTGTGAACCAACATTTTAAAATATCATAAGCAAAATTTGAAATGGTAGATATCTACGATCCAGTTTCAGAGGGCGTTGAATTTCTACTCCAATGATAACAAAGAACTCAAGGGATACGGATCGAGGCTCTATACTATTAGATCAAGGTTTCGTATTGTTAGATCAAGGCACACGAATCGAGAACCTTTATTGTTAAATCATGACATGCAAATTAAGGCTCTATACTATTTGATCAAGGCACGCAGATCGAGGCTATTTACAATTAGATCTATCTCTCTATGGCCCTCAGATTATTGTAATCCATTTATTTTTCTATTGGATCACTGTCCCTAATTATTCTTACCTCCTTTCTTGATTTATTGCTATTTTATAATGCATCTGGGAGTTGTATATATATATATATTCCATCTTGGACAATAAAGTGAATGAAAATGCTTGAGAGTTTTTCTCGTTACTCATTGTCTCCCAGACGCTATATGAAAATTTTCATAAATATGCCCACTGAAGTGAAGTTTGGAAATTATACCACATAATCCCTGCTCAGTCAAAACTTTAGTAACGTTTATTTTGTTAGGTGGCTCAACAATTCTCCTTATGTATTTTCTTCCTTCTCATTAATCATATTTATCTACTTTTAATTCAATTTAACATACTAACATTTTTGGGGCATTGGCATACATAGCACACAAATGTAATGTATTTACATATCTCACACCTAAACTTTTATATTTACACATATAACACTCAAATTATTAGTATCAGATAAACATTAGCATTATTTTCATTGTTCTTAAGTTGAAATACAACGTTCCATGCATAAGTTTAAAGCTGAAAAATGAATGCATGCAACTATAAAAGTTTAGTTGTGAGTTATGTAAATACATAAGAAGTGTGTGCTAGGTATGTAATTTTTTGGGGTTTCTAATGTATTTAAATATCTGACACCTAAACTTTGAGATTTACAAAAATTTCTTTTGGTTTAGCAGCTGCCTGCATCAATTACTTTCTCATATAAAAACTTTTCCTCCCTCTATCTCCAGTACTTACGCAGAGATAATTTCCACAACAAAGGAGGACAGGGGCAATCCTCAGCAGGCTGTTGATCAGTTCCTCACCCTCCATGCCAACCTAACCACCGCCGGCCTCGTCTCCAGCTCCCTGCACAAGACCACCGGCATTGCCGCCACCACAGACGACTCAACCCGCTCCCCGATCACAGATGACACACTCCACATTTCCAATGATCATCGCCACCACGCAACCGCTTGGGTCCTCGCTGCCCTCACAACCGATCTCTCATCCTTCACTCTATACTCCCACAAATCCAAGTCCCCCCTCTCTGTNATTTAAATATCTGACACCTAAACTTTGAGATTTACAAAAATTTCTTTTGGTTTAGCAGCTGCCTGCATCAATCACTTTCTCATATAAAAACTGTTCTCCTCCCTCTCTATCTCCAGTACTTACGCAGAGATAATTTCCACAACAAAGGAGGACAGGGGCAATCCGCAGCAGGCTGTTGATCAGTTCCTCACCCTCCATGCTAACCTAACCACCGCCGGCCTCGTCTCCAGCTCCCTGCACAAGACCACCGGCATTGCCGCCACCACAGGCGACTCAACCCGCTCCCCGATCACAGATGACACACACCGCATTTCCAATGATCATCGCCACCGCGCGGCCGCTTGGGTCCTCGCCGCCCTCGCAACCGATCTCTCATCCTTCACTCTATACTCCCACAAATCTAAGTCCCCCTTCTCTGTCCCCACCTCGCCGCCGGTAATGGTCACACTAGACAACCTTGCCAACGTTTTACCCCAAATGAATGCGAACCCAGCCGCTCAGACGAAGCCGCGAGGGAAGTCTGCAAAGCAGCGGGCGATTGTGGGAACAGCAAGGCGGTGGGAGAGGGGGGTTGGGGTGGAGGAGGGAGTGGAGCTGGCGAGAGCACTGGATGAGGAGGCTAAGAACTGGTTCATGGGATTTGTGGAAAGGTTTCTGGATGATGAAGCCGATGGAACTGCTGCGCAGCAGCCGTGGGATCGGGATGTCGTGGCCGGAATGCTTTCTCAGCTTAAGAAGGTGAATGATTGGCTCAATGTGGCGAAGAGGGGAGATGGAGTTGATGACGGTGGTGCGCCGCCGGAGACGGTTGACGGGTTGCNCCATGGAACTGCTGCGCAGCAGCCGTGGGATCGGGATGTCGTGGCCGGAATGCTTTCTCAGCTTAAGAAGGTAAATGATTGGCTCAATGCGGCGAAGAGGGGAGATGGAGTTGATGACGGTGGTGCGCCGCCGGAGACGGTTGACGGGTTGAGGAAGAAGATATATGATTATTTGTTGACGCATGTGGAGATCGCTGCGGTGGCGCTTGGTGGGGGTGGAAGTGCCGGCGGGAGTGCGGCGGTGGTGGCGGGTGAAATTCTGGGAAGAAAGGGTTGAGTGAAGCTAAGATCTAAGGTGCAGGAATTTATTTTGTTTTTGGGGTGAGATGGTATTATATATAGATTTTGTTTCCTACTATTTTTTTGTCTCAGAAAAGCATAGATTTCATGTTTAACGGTCTGTTTGGGGCAGCTTATAAGCGCGGGCATCGTTTTTAACGTACTGTTTGGTTCACGCGTTTCATCAGCTTATCTGAAACTGTGTTTGAGTTTTTACACTAAACGCAGGCTGCGGGTCGACCCCTGCGGCCAGCCTGCAGGTCGCGTTTCAGAATAAACAGCTTATCCTGAAACACACAAGCTGCCCCTAACGGACCCTAAGAATAGTTGCAAAGTTGGCTTAGTTTTGAGGTTAGGTTTTGTTAACATTTATAATAGAAAAATAATTTATTTCTATAAGAAATTATGAGGAATAAATTATTTCCTTAATATAATGAGATATTTCCTTTCTTATTTTATTTATTTTGTTTGATTAAGAATTATTTATTTTCCTATTTTATGTTATTTCTTATATCTCCTGATAATTAATATGAATTGATTATTGGAGATATTATGTGATATATCTTTTCTTTTATTATTTTTTCTATTATAGTATTCTTGTAAGTGTTATTTATACTCTCATTCATATCAATGAAACAATAAAATATTTCGAATTATTTTGAATTTCAACATGTATCTTTTGGGGGTATTTACATAGATGTTAAGAAATAAATTTAAGGATAAGCTGTTTTACCTAAGGAAATTTGAAATAAATTTAAGACATAACTTCTGGTTGCGGATATCTTTGGGAACCTAAGGAGATTTGAACTGNCGGCGGGAGTGCGGCGGTGGTGGCGGGTGAAATTCTGGGAAGAAAGGGTTGAGTGAAGCTAAGATCTAAGGTACAGGAGTTTATTCTGGTTTTGGGGTGAGATGGTATTTATATATAGATTTTGTTTCCTGCTAATTTTTTTGTCTCAGAAAAGCATAGATTTCATGTTTAAGAATAGTTGCAAAGCTGGCTATTTATGATTTATAGTTATAGTTTGAGGTTAGGTACTGTTAAGATTTATAATAGAAAAATAATTTATTCCTATAAGAAATACCGAGGAATAAATTATTTCCTTAATATAATGATATATTTCCTTTCTTATTTTATATTTATTTCGTTTGATTAAGAATTATTTATTTTTCTATTTTATGTTATTTTTTGTACCTCCTGATAATTAATATGAATTAATTATTGAAGATATTATGTGATATATATTTTCTTTCATATCATCTCCCTTTTATTATTTTTTTTATTATAGGATTCTTGTAAGGGCTATTTATACCCTCGTTCATGTCAATGAAACAATAAAATATTCTACATTATTTTGAATTTCAACATGTATCTTTTGGGGGGTATTTGCATACATGTTAAAGAAATACATTTAATTATATTGGCCGCCGAATTTTTATTTATTACATCATCAGAGATTTAACCAGTTCTCATCGAATTGGGTGTGAAAGAGCTAAGCCGGCTCGTTAAGTCAAAGTTAAAATTATATGGTCGTATTTAATTCATTTATTTATTGAGCTGGATTATATATATATATATATATATATATATAATCC
>JXCR01062170.1:152034-203082 GCA_002079205.1 Phalaenopsis hybrid cultivar | reverse complement strand
TATATATATATATGTATATATATATAGTTGAATAATAGTTGAAGAAAAAAAATAAGGCTGCAGCCACCATCACGGCAGAAATTATGTTGTGCGGCCACCACCAAAATTTTTGGACATAACTTCCTGGTTGCGGATATCTGTTGGAACCTAAGGAGATTTGAACTGCATGAAGTACCTGATCACCTCAATGTATAAATTTCTGGAATGTTTTTTTGTTTTTTAGATGAGATAGAAAACATCATAAAAAAATATGGGGCAACTAATGTGTCATCAAGAAATTTTATCATTTGACACACATCTTGAGGTAATATTTTGAACAAGAAATATTTCGATCTAAATTAAAGATCATTTAAGGCTCTAATTTCAACAAGTTTATATTAAGTAATTAAAGACTATTTGAAAGCTT
Organism: Phalaenopsis hybrid cultivar; assembly: GCA_002079205.1. Classification (NCBI taxonomy): domain Eukaryota; kingdom Viridiplantae; phylum Streptophyta; class Magnoliopsida; order Asparagales; family Orchidaceae; genus Phalaenopsis; species Phalaenopsis hybrid cultivar. The sequence goes on along the minus strand of JXCR01062170.1, from coordinate 202,676 downwards.
AAAATCGTTAATTGAATGAGAAAAAAAAACTCCAAATCTGATATATCTATGCTCAAATTGTGTGTCTTAATGGGAGGGGTCCAACGAGCCTAAGCTCTCTTAAGTATGAGATCATTAAGGCCCACAAATCATAAACAAATCATTATGATTAAGATGAATCAATATTTGATCGGGTGGTCGGGGAATTTATTTGCCAAAAGAACAAAATGCCCTTACACCAGAGACCACAAATGGACCCGCTTCAAGAGGGAGAAGGAGAAAATTACAGTGCTTTTCTAGATTGAGGACTTGTGATAACTCCCGGTCTCTGTAGCTGCTGATCACTATCAACTTGTCGATCGCCATCGACCTCCATCGATTATTGCCTGTCAGCTTCCATTGACGACATCCGACCGCCCATGCTCACTATCATCTATGAACTATGTTAGCTAATGATGTATCCCGAGTATTGTGTAATAATGTTTCTTGAATATGGTGTAGTGATCTATCTAAAATACCGTATAACAAATAACATCATATTTCCCGGTGATAACTTACGTCCTCTGTAGCCGCCAACCACCATCAGCAATTACCTACTGACCGCCGTCAACCAGCATTTGTTGCACCCCACTTGCCATCATCAGTGAACTCTATTTGCTTACCAAGTATCCTGAATTTGGTGCAATGAATTATCCCAAATATAGAGTAACAAAGTATCTCGAATTTCAGAAAATGTTATTTCATGAATATAATGTAACGAATTATTTCAAATGCTGAGTAACGAAGTATCCTGAGTACGGGTAATAATGTTTCATGAATACTATGCAGTAACGTATCCCAAACACGATGTATTGAAAGATCTAGAGATAATTGCAAATGTCCATTGTATTCAAAATATGCTGACTTTCTCTGAACTTTGAAGGTTTTCTCCTTACGTCATATACTAATAAGTGATGTCTCTGATGTCAAATAGTAAACCTGTAAGATGAGTTGCAGCTAGTAGTCAGTGTACCAATGACGATCTATGTGCTATTGAGTTATTANATATATATATATATATATATATATATATATATATATATATATATATATATATATATATATATATGAATAGCTTCATGTTGGTAAAGTAGTAAGGATGGGTCAATATCACTCAACTAAAATTCCCACTGCAATAACTGAAGAGATAATGTGGCAAAATTTTATCAAGATGCTAGCTTTAGATAAAAAATTACTTTATTAAAACAACAAATATATTCATGATATAATAGGTTCTAAAAATCTCATGGCTGCTTCATGTTGATAGACTAAGTTATATGGCCATGCAAGAAAGCAAGGGAGACATCCACATTCAAAAATTCCTATTGATGTTGATAAGCTATGATTAACAATATCATTGATATTTATGCAATTGAAACAAAAGTAATATAAAAATTGTTACTACTTATATCACTAAGCCACTAACTGAGTTTTGTATCTAATAATGCTATCATTAGAATTGCATTTATTTTGTAAAGTTATTTACTACCCATTACTTTTTGTTCAAATGGTGAGGGAATCAGAGTCCAAGTTCATTGGGATTATAAAGTATAAAAATCTTGTGACATTGCTTATCACTATTGTGGTATTTTTAATAGCAGTAGTATAACAGTTATGGTTTGAAATTGTGTGTATCATTTGGTGTAAATCAATAATTTTTGCACGGGTAATCATGAGATGATTAAATGTTTTTAGTAGAGGAAGGACTTCTTGATTGATGTGGACAAAAAGAAATATAAGGTGAAGAAGTATGATGTGACAGAGAGATTTGACTTGATACAAGCAAATTAATTATAATAATAGAAGTGCGAATCAATAATGAAGTGCAAATATCAAGTAAGATTTGTCTCATAAGAAAGCTTGGAGATAGGGAACTAAAGTAATTTTGTTCATAAAAAATTAATGTTGAGATACATTGATTTTGCCAATTACAAGGTCAAGGCATTTATAATCTTTTAAGTGTAGTGCATATCGTAGATTTGGTATAAGGAGATTAATATTGAAGCCATGGGTATACACTCATAGTTGAATGATTGAAAATCTGAATATTAGGATATCTTATGATAAATGAGCTGAATGAGAGATATCTAAATTTTTTTGCAATTAATCATTTATATCATAATTAGTTATGATTAAATCATCAAGCCATAAGTTATGAGTTAATTAATGAGAAATATGTGAAAATCTCTATAAGATGCTTACTTTTTTGTTCTACAACCCCCTTCTATTCAGTAGCATAAGGGCGGGTTAAATGATAATGATGAATGAGACTCCAAGAGGATGGCATAACTTATGAAGACTTCTTTGTGCTTTCACTTCCTCTATCAAACCTCAAAACTTTATTGTCTTTCAACTATAGTTTTGAAATGGGTACATTTAGATATAGTTTCGAATTTTGATCTCATCAGAAAAATTCAACAAAAGTGAGTGTGAATATCAATAAACACTATATCATAACAAGAGCTTTGGGTAAAAAGGAATTGGAAAAGATCTCTAAACAATAGAGTGTGTTAGTGTTAAAAGTTTCATATATATTATTATAAGATTCATTTAATAGAATTTTGCGGCTCTTTATTAAACAACATGATGTACAAGAAGTGAAACTCTTGAAAATATGAAGAAAAGAAAATTGATTAAATTAAAAATATATGGTAATAAAATTAGGATGCACAAGATGTCTATGTTAGATTTTAGCTATAAAAGTAGAGGGCAACAAAGCTTTGAAATAATGTGAAGAGGACGGAGAGCTGAAAGATGTAGCAGGATATAATCCATCATGATTGGGTCTTTGGAGGATGATCTAATTATGTTCCAAATTAATGATTTGAAAATAAAAATTTTCCAAATAAAAGGAATAGGAGCTATTATGTATGAGTTTTTTAATTGATATTATTAGATTATGTGTATACGCATAATTTCATAAGAGATTTGGAAGAAGTAACTTAATATTGGAAGCAACAAGGATATTGTCTCCAGTATGAGTAATTTAAGTGAATTGTCCATTGCCCCCAAAGACTTGTTAACTTTCTTGGTATGTTGAGGAAGAGCTTAGATGGTTGGGGTTGGTTGTAAGGTGTATTATAACACCTGAATCAAAATACCATGCATCATTTAGTTATACCAAGCTACTAATATGGTGTAATGAGGCTTCACTGTAGGAATCTAAGACATTCATTATGTGGTAATAGTCGGAAGAAAAATAATATGCTTTGATACAAATTTGACAAATAACGTAAGTGGAAGAGGAGTGGCCTCCTCTATTTGATATGTCACAACCATCATAAATAAGAGAGGCATGATGCTCAATATCTTTGAAATAATTGGACACTTTGGTTAGGCCGTGGCCACAAGAAGAGAAGAGTAAGTTTAGATTTGAAAGTTAAGAGTTTTGTTTTTTATCAACCTCAATAGCCAAGTTAATCATCTTGCCCCAAAGAGGAGATTAAAAATAATCTTAGTGCAATCAGACTGAATGAGAGATATCTAATGATAAATGAGCTGAATGAGAGATATCTAAATTTTTTTGCAATTAATCATTTATATCATAATTAGTTATGATTAAATCTTCAAGCCATAAGTTTTGAGTTAATTAATGAGAAATATGTGAAAATCTCTATAAGATGCTTACTTTTTTGTTCTACAACCCCCTTCTATTCAGTAGCATAAGGGCGGGTTAAATGATAATGATGAATGAGACTCCAAGAGGATGGCATAACTTATGAAGACTTCTTTGTGCTTTCACTTACTCTATCAAACCTCAAAACTTTATTGTCTTTCAACTATAGTTTTGAAATGGGTACATTTAGATATAGTTTCGAATTTTGATCTCATCAGAAAAATTCAACAAAAGTGAGTGTGAATATCAATAAACACTATATCATAACAAGAGCTTTGGGTAAAAAGGAATTGGAAAAGATCTCTAAACAATAGAGTGTGTTAGTGTTAAAAGTTTCATATATATTATTATAAGATTCATTTAATAGAATTTTGCGGCTCTTTATTAAACAACATGATGTACAAGAAGTGAAACTCTTGAAAATATGAAGAAAAGAAAATTGATTAAATTAAAAATATATGGTAATAAAATTAGGATGCACAAGATGTCTATGTTAGATTTTAGCTATAAAAGTAGAGGGCAACAAAGCTTTGAAATAATGTGAAGAGGACGGAGAGCTGAAAGATGTAGCAGGATAGAATCCATCATGATTGGGTCTTTGGAGGATGATCTAATTATGTTCCAAATTAATGATTTGAAAATAAAAATTTTTCAAATAAAAGGAATAGGAGCTATTAAGTATGAGTTTTTTAATTGATATTATTAGATTATGTGTATATGCATAATTTCATAAGAGATTTGGAAGAAGTAACTTAATATTGGAAGCAACAAGGATATTGTCTCCAGTATGAGTAATTTAAGTGAATTGTCCATTGCCCCCAAAGACTTGTTAACTTTCTTGGTATGTTGAGGAAGAGCTTAGATGGTTGGGGTTGGTTGTAAGGTGTATTATAACACCTGAATCAAAATACCATGCATCATTTAGTTATACCAAGCTACTAATATGGTGTAATGAGGCTTCACTGTAGGAATCTAAGACATTCATTATGTGCTAATAGTCGGAAGAAAAATAATATGCTTTGCTACAAATTTGACAAATAACGTAAGTGGAAGAGGAGTGGCCTCCTCTATTTGATATGTCACAACCATCATAAATAAGAGAGGCATGATGCTCAATATCTTTGAAATAATTGGACACTTTGGTTAGGCCGTGGCCACAAGAAGAGAAGAGTAAGTTTAGATTTGAAAGTTAAGATTTTTGTTTTTTATCAACCTCAATAGCCAAGTTAATCATCTTGCCCCAAAGAGGAGATTAAAAATAATCTTAGTGCAATCAGACTGAATGAGAGATATCTAATGATAAATGAGCTGAATGAGAGATATCTAAATTTTTTTGCAATTAATCATTTATATCATAATTAGTAATGATTAAATCATCAAGCCATAAGTTATGAGTTAATTAATGAGAAATATGTGAAAATCTCTATAAGATGCTTACTTTTTTGTTCTACAACCCCCTTCTATTCAGTAGCATAAGGGCGGGTTAAATGATAATGATGAATGAGACTCCAAGAGGATGGCATAACTTATGAAGACTTCTTTGTGCTTTCACTTCCTCTATCAAACCTCAAAACTTTATTGTCTTTCAACTATAGTTTTGAAATGGGTACATTTAGATATAGTTTCAAATTTTGATCTCATCAGAAAAATTCAACAAAAGTGAGTGTGAATATCAATAAACACTATATCATAACAAGAGCTTTGGGTAAAAAAGAATTGGAAAAGATCTCTAAACAATAGAGTGTGTTAGTGTTAAAAGTTTCATATATATTATTATAAGATTCATTTAATAGAATTTTGCGGCTCTTTATTAAACAACATGATGTACAAGAAGTGAAACTCTTGGAAATATGAAGAAAAGAAAATGGATTAAATTAAAAATATATGGTAATAAAATTAGGATGCACAAGATGTCTATGTTAGATTTTAGCTATAAAAGTAGAGGGCAACAAAGCTTTGAAATAATGTGAAGAGGACGGAGAGCTGAAAGATGTAGCAGGATAGAATCCATCATGATTGGGTCTTTGGAGGATGATCTAATTATGTTCCAAATTAATGATTTGAAAATAAAAATTTTCCAAATAAAAGGAATAGGAGCTATTAAGTATGAGTTTTTTAATTGATATTATTAGATTATGTGTATACACATAATTTCATAAGAGATTTGGAAGAAGTAACTTAATATTGGAAGCAACAAGGATATTGTCTTCAGTATGAGTAATTTAAGTGAATTGTCCATTGCCCCCAAAGACTTGTTAACTTTCTTGGTATGTTGAGGAAGAGCTTAGATGGTTGGGGTTGGTTGTAAGGTGTATTATAACACCTGAATCAAAATACCATGCATCATTTAGTTATACCAAGCTACTAATATGGTGTAATGAGGCTTCACTGTAGGAATCTAAGACATTCATTATGTGGTAATAGTCGGAAGAAAAATAATATGCTTTGATACAAATTTGACAAATAACGTAAGTGGAAGAGGAGTGGCCTCCTCTATTTGATATGTCACAACCATCATAAATAAGAGAGGCATGATGCTCAATATCTTTGAAATAATTGGACACTTTGGTTAGGCCGTGGCCACAAGAAGAGAAGAGTAAGTTTAGATTTGAAAGTTAAGAGTTTTGTTTTTTATCAACCTCAATAGCCAAGTTAATCATCTTGCCCCAAAGAGGAGATTAAAAATAATCTTAGTGCAATCAGACTGAGTATGAAGTTTCAATTGTAATCGTATAGGCTTGATAATTTGGTGGCAAGCTATCGATGATTTAAGTAATAAAATCTTCAACAACAACGATAGATTTGGCAATAACTATACTATCCACAATAGTTTTGACTTACAATAAACTTGGAGTCACGATGTGGGATTTCATAGCAAGATCATGCAACTTATTTTTTAGTTGAATATCTTGGGATCTATAAGATGATTGTAATATATTTTCTTTTGTGGTTCATATTTCATAGTCGGTGTTCAAACTCAAAACAAAAGAAATAATGAAAAAATAATCGTACAAAGAGCAACAACATAATCCTAATAAATGAGAGACTGGGTGCATTGCGCAAAATTTGGGATGAGTTGATTGGACTTAATAAGGATACATTCATTTGAAAAAGTTATAGAACCGATAAGAAAACATTCAAAATAGTCCACTAGATGAAGTTTCAGAAAATGCATAATCCATTTGTGATAATTATCACAAGACAATTGCATAAGAAAATGTGTGATATGTATATAAATAAGTTGAGCTGAGCTCAGGTCATACCTAAGTAACTTTTTTGTTAAAATGAAAGCTCAAACATGGCTTAAGCACAAATGTAGAGCTTGAGCTCAACTCGCAATACTGAAAGTAGGCTAGCACGAGAACTTGTGGCCTTGAATATAATTGTCATGAGAGCTCACTAGAGAAGCAATCTATGAAATCGATGGCTAGATAGAAGGAGAAGTTCAACAACAACTCGTCAGAGAAGGCATTGATGTGACTAGTGGCCAACTAGTCCGACCCACTAGACAATGAGCAAAGCTTCGATGTGCTGGAGCTTAATTAATAAACGAGCTTAAGTTTGAACTCATAGCTTGATGAGCTCAACTTGCGAGCTCGTTAACTAGTCGAGCTCTAGTCGGCTTGCCTCACTTACATCCCTATCATATTTGACTTCAACAAATCGAGTTGGGGGAATTATTGAACACATCCATTGTGGCATCAAGATTAGCTAAATGAAAAAATGAGATTACAAAATATTTTATAAGGCAAATTAGCTAGATAATGAAAGGTAGAACGATGCCAATGGAGAGAGTAAAAAGAGAAAGCAAAAAAAAAAAAAGAAAAAAGAAAAAAAAAAGATGAAAAAAATAAAATTTCAAGTACTATTACTAATGATACCATAATGGAAGAAAGAAAACGATGATGAAGAAAAAAATATAGAACGATAGATTTTAGAGAGCAATTTTATTCCCCTTCGAGAGCCACAACACATTATTTATCCTGTAATGGCATGTTAGCTAGGAGTGTCAAATAGGGTTTGTGAGTTGGGTTCGGGTCTGACATAAAATTGACCCGTTTCGAATATTAATGGGTTAGAAAGTCCAACCCATCTTCAACATGACAACTCAAACTCGACTCAATTCTCATTTAACATAATAATTATTCATGTCGATTTCATATCAAATTTGAGTCAAGTTTGGGTCAATTTCAAATTAGCAAGTAAACTTCGTGTCAATTTAAGATTAGAGGGTCAAATTCGGTTTGGAGGGTCAACCCAAAGTCGACAAAACATTAAACATATTAGAATTATTAACCCAAAACCCACCCAAATTATTCGAGTTAAACTCAAATTTTTCGAATTGAGTTGACATCTTGGGTCAAATTTCGACACCATTAATGTCAGCACATCATTAGGTATCATATTAAATGCACATTATTCTTTCATTGGTTAGGTAGTTTAGATTGTTTTTTACTGGATCACATTATTGATCCGATTGTTCGAGATGAACGGTGCAGATTTGATTATCATCCAATATGATCGTGTGGATATATATATATATATATATATATATATATAATTAACATTATAGATTTATGATAAATGTATTGAAATAAAATGAGAATATGCATATAACGTAAAATACTCAAATGATCTATTATGTACCCAACCAATCAAAACATTAGTATAATGGACTAGATTTCCTTAAACAGCATTCGAACTAATTCAGGTAACACCTTCATAAATATATAAATATATATAAATTTTTTTTATAAAAAATTTGAAACATTTCTCGATTTATGCGTGTCATCCTTGCACAGGGGCCATGCTAATCTTCTCTATATCGTTCCAATTTTATCAGACGCCTAAACACATATAATATCTAAATAGATATTGATCTTTATGAACTTTAAAATTATTAAATTTGAAACTGGAAAAATTATAATATAAAAAATAATTATTATTTATATAATAATTAGTCTTAAAATAAATTCAAATTTTTAAAAAGGGGCTTTTATATATGAAGGCTCCGAAATAATACTTATTACATGTAAAAGCTTCAAAAAAATTAATTTATAGGTGAAGGTCTTTTATTACGGCCAGCAACGGAAAACTTTGGCATGACTTTCTCGACATGGATTCCTCTCTCAGCTCAAAAACTCACGCCTACATCCTGCCCTCTCCCGGTTTCGCCCAAATCTTTGCCCCAAACTCCCCTCGACAGCAATGGCAGGGCTTCAGACATGGTAGAGCCCTCAACCCTTGCCTACATGCTACAAGCGAAGAGGAAGAGGAAGAATGACGAGAACAGACTTACCTTCTTCAATGATTTCTGGTAGGAGCCGAGCAAAAGAATGAGAAAGAAGAGAGTTTCAGCAATCTCTATAAGTCGCGATCTTATCTTTGACGTCCCAGCTAACTCTAATGGCGACTGTATCATGATGCTTCATTCACGAAGGCAATAGTTTGAACAAAATAAGAGGGCGAGGGAGATGAGTGAGGGTTTGGGGCGGCGAAGGGAGAGTTGGGTGAAATCAGGAGAGGGAAGGATGTAGGCGAGAGTTTCGCGCGGAGAGGGGAAGCCACGCTGGTAAGCCAAGCCAAAGATGTCCACCATGGATCGTAGCACAAGATCTTTATCTGTAAATTTAATTTTTGGGGCCTTTACATGTAATAAGTATAACTTGAGAACCTCCATATGTAAAAGCCCCTTTTAAAAAGCACTTCAAAATTACATCTTTACCCAATTTTCTCCACACTCCAGCAATTCACAACTTAGTGTAGACAGCATAGCAGGACAATGTTAGCAACTCGGAATGAAAGAAAAAAATTGCTGCAGTTAATCAGAAAACGACTTCAGCTTTATTTTAAGCTAAGCAAACATTATTTGCCTAAAAAACCAGGAATTCAAGGCACAAAATATTAAAACTTGCATGTAGCTCTAAAAATGAACAGAAATGTTTTGGTTCCAGCACCTGATATATATATATATGCGAAACATGACTACAATAATCTTTAATAAAAATTCTGCCCAAACACTTCAACGGATCTTGGAAGAAGCTGCAAGTGGGGCATCTATCAGTCAACTGCTATTCCCTTCAAAACTTAGTTGTAACCCAAAGAAAACAATACCTCAACCCCAGATGGGTTCCTGTTTAGATAAGAATTTCAAAGTTAAATTCCAAAAAACTATTTTATTAATTTTAGAGAATCGTATGCCTAACACTATTCTCAACTCTGCAAAACCAATTTAGAAACCAGTCTTATAATATCAGCATGGAGATCTTACAGTTATTAATAATGTTTCCAACAAGTTGGAGTCAAAATAGCTTCGAGATCAATTTTATCTTCGTTTCAATCTTGTTTTTAAAACATGTTTGTTTGGTGTATATCTACCGTTTTAGAGAAGAAAGATGTTGATACGACTTATATTCAAGTCATTAAATATATGCATGCTAGACTGTTATTTGTGTTCGAACAAAAGAGGGACTGACCAATTATTTTCCTATTTCAGTTGGATTACATCAGGGATAGGCCTTAAGTTCATATCTTTTTGCTTGTCATGGATGCTCTTACAGGAAATTTACAAGAGGATGTACTTGGTGTATGTTTTTTGTTGATGATATCCTTCTTGTGGATAAGACTAGAGAAAGTTCAAGAAAAACTTAAATTATGTATATAGGAGTCTAAATGCCTTCGTTTAAGTAGATCTAAAACTGAATACATGAAATGCAATTTTAGTAGCAGTATGTCACAGACAAATAATCTCACATCAGCTATGTGTAGGGCCGAAAAACAATATTTAAGTCCTGGGCTGCCCACCACCCACAAGGGCTCTTTTGGGAGGTGACAAGTAGCTCTAGTGGCAGAGTTGTAACTATGGGTGATCAAATCATTAAAAGGTATGAACATTTTAGATATTTTGAGTTTATTGTTCAAAATGATGGTGAAATAGTTAGAGATGTTGTTAGTAGAACTCAAGTTGGTTGGTTGAAGTGGAGGAATTTATTGGGCTTATCGTGTGATAGCAAAGTACTGTTTAGACTGAAAGAAAAATTTTATAAGATGGTAATAAGACCTGCAATGCTCGATGACACATAATGTTGGCTTCTAAAAGAGAAGCATATAGCAAAGTTAAGAGTTGTTGAAATGAGAATGCTTAGGTGAATGAGTAACTTGAAACTTAGAGAGTACAAAATGAATATATCTGTGATAGGGTTGGTGTAGCTCCAGTGGAGGACAAGATTAGAGAGAGATGTCTTAGACGGTCTGATGATCCGGTTAAGAGACTAGATGCTTTAGATTTAACTTATGTTAAGAAAGACAGAGGTAGACCTAAAGAAACTTAGACTTAATGTATAAAAAATGATCTTAATCGAGTAACTTGACACTCAAAGACAATACAAAATGAATATAACTGTGATAGGGTTGGTATAACTCCAGTGGAGGACAAGATTAGAGAGAGGCGCCTTAGATGGTCTGATGATCCGGTTAGTGGACTAGATGTTTTAGATTCAACTTATGTCAAGAAAGGCAGAGCTAGGCCTAAAAAAACTTAAGACTTATTGTATAAAAAATGATCTTAATCTACTAGAATTTAATGAAAATTTGACACTCAACACGACACCATGGAGAAAAAAGATTCATGTAGCCGACCCACTTAGTGGGATAAAGACTTGGTATTGTTGTTGCTTGTTTGGCCTATATTTCATATAATTTTTTTTTTAAAATAAATCAACTAGTTTTAAAAAGATTATGCATAGCCATTTTGGTTTAGTGGTTGAGAGCATTGTCTTTCAATCAAGAAGTCATGTGTTTAAGACCTTGCATATGCGGTGTGCAGGCATTTGGATGAGTGTGGAAGTAACAGAAACCAAGTTTTAAAAAATTCAAAATAGATAAAAATTATTTTGAGAGTTTTTTGTTAGCACATCACATTTGTTTTATTTCAAATTAAAACATAAACAAACTAAAATAAAAACAAGATGATTCAGTAACTAGTGGATGAGAAATCATATACACACATGTAAAGCCGACTGCCTATCGTCTTCTTGCAGCAGAATTTGGAGCTCGTTGAACAATTGGCTGCTGAGGCTGGGAAGCAGGTTGGCCAGCAGGCTGCTGCTCTTCGGGTATATTCATGGCTTGAGTGACAGCATTCAGCACAATCAATCCAAGAGGAATTAGATACATCCACTGCATAATAAGAAAAAAAATTAGCAGGAAAAGATGTGAGGAATCAGATACATCCACTGCACAATAAGAAAAAATTTGCAGGAAAAGATGTGAATTTAAGAGTAGGTTGTTAAACTTAACATGCTTTGAATAAGGCAGAAGCAAATCTGGGAGTGATAAAACAATCAGTTCATTTATAATCATATTAAACAATCAGTTCATTTATAATCATATTAAAAAAGGGGCTTGTGCTTTTACAATAGTGTAAATTCCAACTTTAACTTCAAAAATATGGAGCGCTTACATACATATCACACATTTCTTGTATACTTACACATCTAACACCTAAATTTTTCTATCTGCATGCATAAAACTCAAATCCCTAGCGTCACCTAAAAAATATCACGCTTACTAACTTTATAAAAGCGAAATCCACTTTTTCATGTATAGGCTCATAGCATAAAAGTGTTATAAATGTAAATATCAAACTTTAGGTGTTAGATATGTAAAAAAAAATAAAGAATTGTGTGATATGTATGTCAATTTCCCAAAAAATAAATCCTGATATGTATGTAAATTTTTCTAAAAATAAATATTTTCCCTTCAAATGAAAGAAAGCAAAAGACGCACCTTCAACTACAAAAAAAAGGGGCACTTACAAACAAACCACCCGAAACTTGGTATTTACAAATCCAACCACCCTCTTTTATCCATTTTTCAAATTCTCACTCAAATATCAAAATTCATGGTAAAACCCCAACCCATATTATTAACTTTTCCTTAAATTCTCAATAGTTTAATCGTGTCATGTGCAGATAAATCGGTTCAATAGTTCAGAAACAAATCACCTGGGTGGTTAATTTGTAAATATTAATGTTTCGGGTGGTCTGTATGTAATTATACCAATGAATAAATATATCAATAAATAAATAAAATGTAACTCTTTAAATAAGAGACCAAGTGTTGTGAATCGTTGATTTCAGAAATAAGTTCTTACAATTCAAATGAAGAAGAGCAAGCGATTCCTTGTTGCGCCAAAATTTACTCACCGATCCCAAGATCGAATTCTCGATTTAATTTATTGATCGAAAAAGTTGCTGACTTCAACCATTATCTTTTCGGCTTTCATTAGGCTCCAGATTGTACTACCTTCAGTAAACAAGACAACGGTGACTAAACACTCTATCTCAGTGTTAATATTCATTCTAGAGCCGACACATCCAGAATTCATTCACTGATCTTTTAAGGCCAAATCCCCAACCACTCAGAAACAAAGTTTATACCCTCTTAAAAGAACTTTAGTGAAGAGCTCTACTTACAAATCTTTGATGGGAAAAACTAAGCATAAAGTTAGGCAGTTGATCCTTATAACTACCTATGCATTTAGTTAACTAGAAAAAATTGTTTGATGCAGGAGAAACAACGACTAAGGGGGAACAAGATTCGCCTCAGATCAAGCATCTGAATGTGGACAAGTTTATCTTCTCTCTATTTATTTTTTGAGTTATCAGTACGTACATATATAGCTTTCTCACTCATTTCAATTTATCCTTCACTTCTGGATTGGAAAAAGACAGGACTTCATAGCATTGTTTAATTGAAATAGAAAATGTAATTTTTTCTCTGTAACACAACTCTTTATTTGTTTTTGTTTTCTTTAATAAACAAGATCTTGTTATTCATATTTCCAATATTTACACATTCAACTGCATATTTTGCTATGATTCTTCTTTATTAATGATGTAGATGGCCTAAGAAGGCTGTATAATTTATCAAATTTATAAGCAGCCAGTACTTTATTTAGATGAGTTTCACAATTTAATTCTCCAGGTGTTCATTCTCCTATCAATGAATTCTTCCAAAACAAACTCTCATGTTTTCCTACAGTTTACCGTATATTACACTTTGCCCAAATTCAGAGACTACTAAAAGCACCATTAAACTTGAGTTCCAAAGGCAATCATCTTCATAAACTCATCTTCTCTCCTCATCATAGTGACCAATTTTCTAGTCCTTAACATCATAAAATGATTGTAGGTATAATATTAGCTGCAATATACATATTTTTTACCTTTCTCATAGCGCTTTTCATTTTTAACGACATTATAAATTTAGGCCTAAATGCATTTTATTCTTCCATTTAAAATATGTCAACCAAATTTTAGTTTCAATAATTCGAATCAAGTTTTGTAAATTCTCAAACGAACCTCATTAATGAGTTCTACCTTGAATCTTTAATGGTAATGTCTCCCTGCGGAAGGTAACATAGCACATATGTAACCAAATATATAGATATATATTGTAAGATTTGGAAGGAAAAAAATAATCATTTCTCTTCAATTTCTTAGAAAATGATTACAAGATAAGTAGAAGGGGGTGACTCCCACAATAGGAAATTAATAAAATCTGTCATAACTCTTCATAATAAAAGAAGGAAACCTAAAATTATGACATACAATTACCTTTAAATCCTAAAAATAAAAAAGACTAATAATAAAAGAAACTAAAAATAAAATATTCCTAAAAAAATCCGACAGCCCCTCTCAAGTTGGAGCATAGATATCTGTCATGTCCAACTTGCTTACAAGAAACTTAAAAGCAGGCCTAAAAAATTCTTTTGTGCAAATATCTATTAATTGTTGCGCCGTCAGAGCGAAAGGCATGCAAATAGCTCCACAATCAATCTTCTCTTTTATGAAGTGTATAACAATCTCCATATATTTGGAGCAGTCAAGTTGCATTGGATTTTCTACAAAACTTATGACAACTTTATTGTCATAGTATAACTTCATGGGCATGCTTATTGGGATACACAACTCTTCAATAATTCTCTTCAGCCATAAAATCTTACATGCTCCATTAGCCATAACTCGATATTCTGCCTCGGCACTGCTCCTTATCACCACATTCTACTTCTTACTTCACCATGTAACCAGATTCCTAAGACATAAGTGCAGTATCCAGATGTCGATCTCCTATCAACAACTGAGATCAGTGTATGTGTCTATGTTTTATTGTAAGGTCTTCTGAAAGAGTAAACCCCCACCCCATGTACATTTTAGGTATTTGAGAATCCCGTTAACAGCTTCAAGGTGTTTTGCCAAGGGTGAATGCATAAATTGACTGACCAAGCTTACAACAAAAGCAATATCTGATCGTGCATATGACATTATATCAACTTTCCTAGCAACTTTTGATATCAATTTGTATTTATTGGGTCGCCATGACTCTCATCTCTCAATTATCGATTGGGATCAATTGAAGTGTCTGCTAGCCTACAACTACTTCCTTTAGATGATCAATAATATGCTTTCGTTGAGAAACAAAAATCATTTTCTTCAATTTAGCAACCTCCATGCCAAAAAAAATACCTCAAAGATCAAATGTCCTTGATCTCAAAAACTATGAGAAGGAAGTCTTCAACCACTTAATCTCATATATATATCATCTTCGGTGAGAAGTATATCATTCACATAAACAATCATTATGGCTATCTTCCTATCCTTTGAATGTTTGAAAAACATAGTATGGTGTCCTTGCCCTTGAGTATACTACTAACATATAACAAACAATGCAAATTTCTCAAACCACGCTTTACACGACTGCTTCAACCAGTATGAGGTTTTTTTTAGTTTGAACACATTTGTATTGATTTTCTCACTAAATCTTAGAGCTACATCCATGTACACTTCTGCCTTTAAGTCCTGATTTAGAAATGTACTATTTATATCCAACTATTGTAGAGGCAAGTCAAGATTAGTTGCAGATGATAGAATAACTCTTATAGAGTTTAGTTTTGCTACTGTGGTGAGGGCGAATGTTTCTAAGTAATCAATGTCATAAGTCTGAGTGAATCCCTTGACAACCAGTTAAGCCATGTACTGTTCTAGACAGCTATCAGAATTAAACTTGACCATAAAAACTCATTTGCATTCAATAGTTTTCTTTCTTCTAGGTTGATCAACCAATTCTCACGTGTCATTTATTTTCAAAGCTTTCATATCCTCGAAGACAACCTCTTCCACTTAGGAACTTTTAGAGTATGCTACATAGTATGAGGAATGTCCATACAAGACAAATTAGTGATAAAAGCCAGCAAATGTGGTGAGCTTTTCATATGATGCATAATGAGATAATGTATATTGGGTGCAAGAACTCACCCCCCTTGTAAGCCGCAATGCGAGAATGACTGGAATCATTAGATTTCAGATTAGGTCTAGAGTCAGCTTCAGAAATAGAAGACTCAGAACTAAAAGATGAAGTGGACAAGGCTGATCATGGCATAAAGGTTCAGTGAGAACATTACTTTGGAGGGTTTATCAATTTTGAGCAATGCAATTGATTCATCGATTCTTTCTTTTGAGTTGTCTTTTATCGCAACTAAACAATGTCAAATGATATTAAAGTCATAGTTTTTATTTTTTTGCTTCCTCTTTATTAGTTATAAAATTATGAATATCATGAGATGAAACTGCAGAAATATCTAAATCTCTTTAATATCTACAAAACTTGACCCACTTTTTCTAACAAAATATAATTTGGATTTTCAGGTTGAACAATCATGTTGAGGAGATATTATTTGATGAGTCATTGATTGGAAGAAAGTCTTGAAAAACAGTAGTCGAATCTTTGTTTTATCCATCCCCTCTTGAAGATGAGGTAAAAAAGAATGTTGTAATTCAGAAAAGGTGACATCCATGGAAACAATCATTTTTTTAGAAAAATGATCAAAATATTTATACCCCTTTTGAGTGGGAGCATAACTAACGAACACATATTTTATGGCTTGGGGTTCAAGTTTTTCTTGATCATGACTATAAATATGAACAAATGCAGTTGACCCAAATATCATTAAAGGCAAGTTAGAAGAAATCTGATTTGTTGGGTAAATTTTCTAAAAGATATCAAAAAGCGTTCAAAGATTAATATTTCATTGGGTGTTCATTTAACAATGAATGTAGCAGTAGGAATAGTTTCACCCCAATGATATTTTGGCTTCTTATTTGTAAAGCACTGCCCGAACTACTTCCAATGAATGTTTGTTTTTTTCTTTTAGCAACATTATTTTAATGTGGCGGTGTCAACACAAGAGCTTTGATAAACTATTCATTTAAAAAAAATTAAAATATTTAACCATTATCACTCCTTAATATTTAAATGATTTTTTAAGATTGTGTTTGTACCATAATGTAAATATTTTTTAAATTAATTCCACTTCAAAATTTTCTTTCATCAAATACATCCAACTTCATCTTGTGTGATCAGCAGTAAAAATAATAAACCATTTTTTTAGTATATAAGATGTTTAGTGAAGAGAAAAACAAGCAACTCAACCACATCTTGACTTATTGATTATGAAATTTATTCGAGTCATGAACTTAAACAAAAGATGATTTATTTTTCTCCAACTTAATCAATAGAAGCTTCTATATTATTTTATATTTTCATGTATGACATTCAGAAGCTTAACGAACTTTAGAGACGAACCTCTACTTATAGGATCATACTATGCATCTCACTTGACACTTATTATGCCTCCATTTAGCCAACTACATATAGCTTTAACATTGACAATTTAAGCATCTACTTGGGGATCTCAACATGAATTTGATAATCTTAAAAAAGGGGCAACCTTGTTTTATTAAGGGATTTTTGTGGTTGAAGCACTCAGAGATCTCAACCTTGACCTTGATGTCAACCTGAACGATATGCGTCTCTGCTTGACTGGGGTGATTTTAATATTTGGAGGGTATATTAGGAGACATGGACATTTAGCACGATGAAGACCTAGAAAATTAATGACTTAGAATTTGAGTTGTAATGGATCTCGACTTCAGTCATAGTATTGACCCGAATGATTACACCTTTGGTCGACAATAAGATGATTTCACCATTTGGAGAATATATCTCAAAGGATTGGGCCTTTGCCTCAAATGACTGGTCATTTGCGTGGCAAGTAGAAGATATCAAAATTTAAGAGAGATTCCAAAATCTTGACATTTAGCTTGATGTCGAACCAGATAATTAATGACTTCTAAATGATCGGCTCTTAACTTGAAGCTCAGTGTCACCTCAAATGATTAGTCCCCTTACCCGACAAAGGCGTGATTTCAACACTTGGCATTATATCTTTCGATTTTGGTATTTACCGCGATGTCAATCAACAGAATAAAGGTTTCTTTCTACATAAGGCGTGATGTTTGCACATGAAAAAAAAGAACATAAAAAAATGCCCCATAACTAACAAGGGGAAGTTCAGCAACATAAGTATTTTGAGAATCTTGGCCTAAAAATTGATGTCAACTCAAATAATAAGAGAAGACACAATATCCTGATGATTAGGGATTTCAACTTGAAACACAATGTCAACCCAATAAAGACAAGAAGCCCTTTTTCTTGTAGCAAGTTAAAATCTAATGCTAGCCATAAATATTTAGGAATCTTGGCTCAGAGCTCAGTATCAACCCAAGTAAGTAGGAGGAATATATTTAGAGATCTCAACTATATCAAATGTGAACTTAACCAAAATAAGTGCCCCCCTTAACACCCCCACGACAAAGTCAGTGAATTTCACACTAGTTGAATAAATTTGGCATTCTTGGTTTGAAGCTTGATGTCGACCCAAACAAAGTTAGTGGCCTTTTAATGTCAAGATCTCTTTTATTCGCCATTGGACTTGGTATGAAGTTTAAGCTAGCTTCTTCATATTTACACTTTGTAATCCCTCAGGCTTGTTGGTTTTGTCTTACTCCTTCGATCAGTTGAGGGGATCTCAAGACTCGATACACTTGAAAACATCAGGCTGGATAAACTTGGGTTGAGACAACTATTGTCAATAGATGGATAAAGAAGATGCTTTTTCACTATGGTCATATTTGTGTCGTGTTGTGTGATCAGAGTTGCTAGCCACAAGGCCATATTTGGGCATGTTAAGTCTGATTTTTAGCACTTGAATAAATCTTAGACTTGATATATAGAGGAACTTTCGCTTTTCCAACTTGACATAATGAAACTACGAGCTTAAATTTCTCTCGCTTGACTTCCAGAATCGCAGCAAGTCCAAGAGGAGAGCATGTATCTTTTGAAATTGTATCGAGCGTTACTTAAATATATATTTATTTATGTATACTTGACTGAATGTAACTTTGACACTGATGTGTTAAGCGTACAATTGGTGTCAGCCCAAATAGTAAATGAATATGATTACAGATCTCAAGTTGTTGCCCGATAACAACACAAATAAAACAAGCAATCCCCTGTCATATTTAGTGATCTCGGCTCGTCAGCTCGGATGTCGACCCAAATAAAGTGAGTAGCCTCATTTCTTTACATAGAACTTATCACTAGCAAAATGTATTTAAGGATCGCGACTTGAATTTGATATAAACTCAAATAAATATATATAGCGCATTATCTTGATACGAAGAGAAAGCTTACTGCAAGTTGAATATAGTTGGGGATCTCGACTTATAGCACGATGTCAACCTGAACAAAAATAAAGAACTTTTGATGATAAAATTTTACTGTTGTGCGTTGAATGAAAATCATTTCTTTGATTTTGTCTGTTGCATTCAAAAGATGAGAGAATCTCAAGATTTATATAACTTAACTCATCAGGCTGAATAAGCTTTATTAGTATAGCTATTGTCATTAGATGGACGCAAGAGGGCCCTTTCACTATGACCATATTTGGGCTTGTTGAGTGAGTTATCAATGACTCGACCATATTTGAGCTTGTTGAGTCTAACCACCAAAATTTGTTGAGTCCTAAACTTGAGCTGTATGAAAACTTTTATTTCTCCAACTTAACTTGTTGAGGTTCACGATCTTAGAATTCTCTTGCCCGACTTCTAGATCTGTAAATAGTCTGAGATAAACATCTGATTTTTTATTGTGATTTGCTTGTAAAATAGATCCAATTTTGTGTAGCAACTTGAATATAGCTTTAACACAGATGTAATAAAAGATAAATTGTTGATCTTGCATTGATCATGATATCAATTGGTTGAATATATTTGGAGATCTCGGCTTGCCACTCAATGTCAACCTAGACAATAGAGAATAAGTATATTTGGGGATTTCAGCTAATAGCTCAATGTTGACCTAAATAAGGTAAGAAGTACCCTCTCTAGCATATAGAGAGAGATTTTCACCATTTGAATATATTTAGAGATCTCGACTTGAAACATGATATCAACCTGAGTAGTATAAGTAGCAATCTGTTTGACTGGAAGGAACAAATTTAGCACTGGTTGAATATATTTAGGGATCTCAGCTTATAGCACAATGTCAACCCAAATAATAATGACCCACATATTTTATAAGGAGAAATTCTTTAATAATTGATAAGCATCTTTGAAACTTTCAACTTGAATCATGAAATTCACCCAAATAAAATAAAAAATTGCCCACTTTCTAACAAGAGGATTTTCAAGTGAGTAACAAGTATATTTAGGATTTTTGAGTAGGAGGTGGATATCGACCCATATAAAGCATAGAATGTATCCTATCTTATAGCAAAAGTTTTGTGATGACAGGATATATTTAGGGATCTCAACTTAAAGTCTAATATTAACCCAAATACAAAAAAAATGCCCCGTCTCACAGGAGGAATTCTAGCATTATGAACATATTTGGAAATTTCAACTTGAAGTATGGTATTGGGAATTTCAACTCGGAACCACACTTGATGAAATTTATTAATGACGAATTTCTGAGAGCTCAAATTAGACGCCGCACATTTATTCTTATAACAATTCTTCATGAGGATTCAATCTCAAAATCTATTTATTCTTTCATTGGGACCTTTCGACGAAGAATTCTTGGACAATAGAGGTGTCACAAAAGCTCATCGTTCACGAACAACTCGGGTTTGGCTTGCTAAGTAGCTCGTGCTCGATTCATTCAATAAACAAACTAGTCAACACTAACAATTTTTTTGAGCTCGATTTATAAAAGAGTCAAACAATAAAAATTTTGTTCGATCGTGTTCGGCTCGTTTTGGCTCGAATTAATTAAATAATAAATAAATAATATATAAAAATTAATATAATGATATAAATTTTTTTTTCATAAGAATGTAAGAAATCTAACCCTATCATAAGCTACCTCATCTCTGACATCAGATGTTACATAGGTAAATACATAAGAATTAGGTGGTATGTATGTAAATATGCCTAGATTTTAAAAAAAAATTAGATGTTAGATGTGTAAAAGCATAAGAATTGGGTGGTATGTATGTATGCCCCATTTTCACCCAAAAATCTCAACGCTTGGCCGCTGGCATGGAGTAAATAATGTAAATACATAAGAATTTGGTGGCATGTACATAAATGCCCCTAAAAGTTTATCGTATGTCCCGCCCCAACTTTTCTTTCTATTCAGTTTTGTGACTTTTGTTCCACATCACAAGATTGAAAGAAGCTCCATCATTAATCTTGTATAAAAATAACAAGAAAGTGAGAGAACTCTAAGTTTTAGATTCACTTAAGCACTCATTTGTGATATTTTTGAAGCAGAAATATATTTTATTTTCAGTTCAGCTATAGATAATTTTTTTAAAAAAAAATTAATTTTCAAAATTTTAGTTTGAGCTAAAATATGAACGAACACGAACTTAATTTGAACAAATGAGTTTAAATCGAGCCGAACGCGAACAAATAATTCACGAGCCATTTTGAACAAGGACCGAACACGAACAAAACATAATTTAAACAAGCTAAACACAAAAGAGCATTGGGCTCACCTCAAGCTCGGCTCGTTTACACCCCTACTAGACACGTGGTCTAGGCGTCACGTCTTGATGTTCAACGAACTGAATTTCTTCAAATTTGTTTTCAATCGCCAAAACCTATGATAACCTCCCATATGCACATAACTTAGTTAGCATGATAATAATGTTTACTACCAACAACATAATTTTCTACCCATAAAAATCCTCTTCATAACTGGAGCCTTAGCATCAATAATAAGAAGTTCTAACCCACCACATTGGATAATGTCTCCTTTAGTTGGCCTTTCTCACTTAACAACTTTCAAAACTTTGTGTACTCTAACAAGGATAACTTTTAAATATCTTCTACTGAGAACCTGACACTTTTGCCTGATGATAACTGTCTTCATAGTTCAAATTTTCTTTTATGAGCAAGTTGAAATACATGACATGCAGATAATTCAACTGACTGAGGCCTCCTAAGTAGTTGTGAAAATATATAATAATGGCCCTAGCATTAGTGATGGGAATCTAAACAGCATCGAGCAAAATATTGGGATTCCCTGTGAGAGTGCTCATTTATATCTTCAAGATAGAACATGCCAAGGTGGCAGACACTATAACAATTATTGATAGAAACATCATCTTTAAGAATCAAATCTTGAAAGATATTTGAAGTTGAACACCATTTCATAATCTTTAGCTCATCGACATGAAATTTTGCCACCAGTAGGTAATTTAAACTTGGTGGCTCTCAACAGGGTCTTTTAGTGGCAGAAACCTAGACTTTGAACTTAAGTATAATAATAAGATGCTCACCTTACAGAGGTTGTCNGAACTTAAGTATAATAATCAGATGCTCACCTTACAGAGGTTGTCTTTATATTAAGATATTTTGTTAGCAGGTTCCAAGATTGAGACATTGGGATCATGCATCAATAAAATCTTCTACCAATTATAATTTTTTTCATAGTTGAGACTTCCTTTTGTGTGCAGGCTAAAATGCAGGACATATAGATACTTTGGTAAATGGAGACTTTCTGATGTTGCTCTAAACAAATACATCAAATGAACTAAGCATCAACGAGAAGAATGTTTACATCATCAGATTAGATTAGCCATGAACAGTGAGATTCCCTAGGAGATATTATTCTTATATTTAGAAAATAAGATAACTCCTTAGGATGTCAACCACATGTGATAATTACTAGTAGCATTATCTTCTTCCAAAATACAATCTTGATAGGCTTCTTTGCATTGACACTCATTGAAGTTGACCACTATCTGTTATATATTGTCAGCCCAAATTATCATGAGAAAATAGTCTTTAAATTTGTCCGCATTTCTAGTAGGACCTTTTAGTAGCAAGTTCTTGCAATGATATTCAAACATTATGCCCTGATGTTCACCAAACATAATTTATTTTTTTTGTAGCAATCTCTTGGATTGAGATCCATTGGTTATGCCTTGATGCTCACCAGACAGAATTTTCTATTTTGTTAACACCTTTCGGTAACAAATTCTTGGATTGAGATCCAAGGATTATGCCTCGATGCTCACCAAACATATTTTACCTTTCTATCGAGATATTTTGATAACAAACTCTTGGATGTATGTCCGATGCTCACCAGAAAGAATTTACTGAAACTTCGAGAAATTCTATAACTAGCCAAAAAAGAAAAAGATAAACTTTCCCCAGTGAAGACACCAGAAATCTGTGAGCTCTGAAAATTTGTATGCACATACCCCTCTAAAAAATAATGACTAACAAAAGAGTTTGTTTAAGGTTTCAGATTAAATTTTCAAAACATGAATCAATTTGTAGACAATATAAGACCCAAAGATTTCACTCTCATTTTGTGAGGACTTTTAAGATCTAGGTTTCAAGTTTTTTTATATGCACAAGCCCTTATGATTTAGGGTTTAGGGTTTAGGGTTTAGGGTGTCCTATAAACAAGGCGGCTCATTCGACAACGTGCACAATTTAAATTTGAATTTTGGATTTTTAGAATAAATTTCAAATCTTTAAAGTAAAAAGGTATTTTCTAATCATTTGCAAGCTTCTCAGAGTAGGGAGAAATACATATATTATGAATTTAGTACTTTGCTGAATAATATATTTTAATATCCAAATCAATTTATGTCCGCGAAGCATTCTTGAATCGTACAATCGAACATCAAGCATTGTGATCGGAGCAACCTGCAGGTTAGTGTTTTAGACATAGGAACAAATTTTGAGATAGATGTGCACTAATCGATGCTTTTTTATGAATTTCACAAAAAAAATAGCACCTTTAACTCAAAAGTGAATGCACACATTTTGTTGAGTCCAAATTCATTTGAATTTTAAGCATTTGCGCGAATACTTTATGATTGAATTATGCTCAAATAGTTCATTTAAGCTTAATGATCACCATTTTTTCACTTGTACTGGGTGTTACGAAACCGGTGGTGAACCAGGGATGAGTGAGTTTT
This sequence comes from Phalaenopsis hybrid cultivar, assembly GCA_002079205.1. Taxonomy (NCBI): domain Eukaryota; kingdom Viridiplantae; phylum Streptophyta; class Magnoliopsida; order Asparagales; family Orchidaceae; genus Phalaenopsis; species Phalaenopsis hybrid cultivar. Next base: position 178,698 of record JXCR01062170.1, on the reverse strand, counting down.
TTTCCGACATTAATAAAATCAATGTTATCATTTTTTCAATATATTTGTCACTTATTGAGATTAGCCAATGCATGAATCATTCAAGTCTTATTTTGAAGGTAGTAGGTTAATCACTTGGACAAAAAAATCTATTTGATTTTGCGAGCAAGCTGTCGAATTCACTACAAGTTAATTTGTACTCTAGGGTAAGAAATCGAGTCCCCCGACCGTAAGTTTTGTTTAACCTTTAAAATTTGTTTGAAATTTTTCTTTGAACTCATGTTTCATCTTAATTATTTTAATCTTACAATTCACCTTACAATCAATTTGAGTTCTTATAAATTTTGATTAATTCAACTTTTTAAAATTTTTGTTCAGGTCCAATTTTCAATCAAAATTTCGGCAACACTTTGATGTCTCCTCCCCAGTTGAAAAGGTAAGAGAAGTAACTAGCCTTTTCCAATCATGCCTAAAAAAGCATGTATGGAAGGTGTCGAAAGACAATTCTATTGTAGAATATTTTGACACACCACGCTAAAAGCGTGCATAGGCCTTTAGGCAACTATGAAAAGCATAATAGTGTTTTCCTGTCGATGTGGAACACCCCAAACTGGTACGGTATAGAATTAACCTTTAGGTACCTGCATAAATATCCAAAACAGACTTTCCCTGCCATGGTGGAACACCCTGAACGGGTACTTAAAGCTGGATTTCCCCACCGAGATGGAAAACCACAAACGGGTACTTAAATTTCCCTATTTTAAACATTAGCGAGGCCAGCAAAGTTGAGGTAAAGAACTGGCAAACCTGCAAGGAGATATATATATATATATATATTCAGTTGTAGAGAGAAAACATGGAGGTAGTGAGAAGTTCGGGTAGGTTGCAGGTACTGTTGAGAGGTGGTTTGACAAGCTTTCATTTCAGCCCTTTTGGATTTTGACTAGAGGAAGATCTGGGCTCAAGTTTGCCGGAGGTGGGCGGTTGCTTAGGCGAAGAGAATAGGAGTAGAACGTAGAACAGTTGCCTAGATTTTCCTGTTAACGGGCATATCAGTGGAGTTAGGGCTTGGGATAGGAGCTGGAGAGGTATGTTCACAATTTGGGTTTCGGTGAGGAGTTGCATGGCTGCTGGCGGGTTGTGGTGTTTTTGTTTTGGTGTCCAGAGACAGTACAGGATGTTTTTCGGTTCGGAAGCTCGCGGTGAGGAGGTTTCACCGGAGGGAGATTTTCAGGCGGGAAGGGCATGAAGCAGGTGGAAGATGGGTGAAAGGTAATTTGTTTCTTGGAGGCATCGCTCACCGGAGATGGCTGCAGCAGCAACAAAGGTGGAAGATGCTAGATGAGCCACTGAGGAAAGCAGCAGCAACTGAAGAGCAAGCCTGGGACGCATGAGTAAGGCTGTTGCATTACAATCGCGTGATAGCAAGGTTGACAGAGAGGAAAAGTAGCTGGGTGCACCCAGATTTAGGAGAAAATAGGTTGCTGAGGAGCTTGCAGCGTACAGGATTAAGGAAGAATATGGGTTCTGTTCCACCCTTTGGAAGGTGGTGTGAGAATGTTGGAGTTGGGGATTTATCCAATGAAGCCAGAGCAGTTGTAGGAGCAGCAGCAAAGGAGGGCCTTTGAATAGGGCAGGGGAGAGCGCCGTTTCAGCGAGGGCTCCAGGTTTCTGTCCATTAGATAACCCTTCGTTGATATTGAACCCTTCGTTGATGTTTTCAATATCATCGTTGAGTTATGAAAATTATATGGAGGTCAACAGCAGCAAATAGGGCAATACGGATGCCGACCTAAAATAATTTCAGCATTCTGAACACATTGACTAGTTTTGAATGCGATCTAGGTAATTCAAACCCAAACTACAGGTCACTTTCGTCATCTATGCTTTCTTCATACTTGATTGAATCGAACACGAGCTCCCTTTCTTGACAATTTTGATCCCACAGATGCATCACGCAATTCATTTTGCAAACATATGATGCTTCAAGTAGTTTTCTTTGTATGTGACGCATTTCAAGTTGATCTTGCAAGATGATGCAACCACCGTCCATCGCATCTAATCAATCAATTTATGTATGGAATAGTTGTCACGGTCAACACATTTATAGTTATGTAACTATGTGATTTTTTTTTTTTTTTGCATAATACGTATCTAATTCTTTATGTTTGTGTGATTTTGCACACAAAAACTAAGGCACACTATCAGTTATTAATATATTCAAATAAATTCATTTGATTATATATTTGGATATTGTTATTAAAACATTATGTATTATTGGCGCCCTAATTATTTTTTAAAATAATAAAAACATAAATACCAACTAATTAAACTTTAACATTCAATTTGGAAGTGAGGAAAGAATTAAACAAAAAATCCTTAAAAAAATCAAATACTGATTAATTTTGCTTTTTTCACTTTATCATGCTCATATTTTAAGTTCTATCAACTTGCAGACATTCAATAAACTCATTCTAAAAAGCATATGATGCCACTTACATATTTTGACCAGAAGGACCTTTCTGGTGCTTTCAAAGCTTCTTCCACTCCAGGTTCTGAAGCAAGCAATTCCTCCGTAAATGTTGGAGTTCTGCAGGATTGCATATCAGTTTTCTGCTATAAAGATTCCCAGAATGCATAATTTCATAAGGTTTCTAAGCATTGGAAATAGCAACCTTAATAGTTGATTTTCCATTAGCAAAACAAATGAGCAACTTTTAAGAAAAAGACAGTAGGGCAGAAGTTGGAGGTTGACAATGAACATGGACAAACTTGATGTTTCTCAAACAGAAAGCAGAAAAAATGACATCAGAAGAGACTATTTTTACCTTCGCGCTTGCTCGCTGTTCTTCATAACCGTATGCGAGTTAAATGACCATTTTCTGGGCTGAAAAAAAAGTTAGAAGACATGTCAACAATCATTATTTTTTCCTATCATACTCTTAATTTCAGGCTTGGTAAGAAGATTGCACAGGTTTTTGCGCAAGCATTACGACCAGAGGTAAAGGCAGTTTTCTAAGAACCCTCAACTAGTTCCTCATAAAATTGAAAATGCTTGAAGAGTAATCATTGCAGTAAAGGCGTGAAAAGTAGTACTATAATAATCATTTCGCAGAAAAATAGCAAATTTTTTTTGCATATATAATTCACCATCAGTTTAATTTAAATCTTTCCGAATGGGGGAGGGAGGGAGAGAGAGAGAGAGAGATTCTTCACGGAACAATGCTTCAATGACCCATGAGCCAATTCAGGCCACAAATAAAATAAAAACTAATATATTTCAAAGGTTATTTCGAAGATGTACAACTCAATGTAAAAAGGAATTTTTTTATTCCTTAACCACAAATAATTGAAGTAGACCGTGCCAGAAACTAGCAACTAATGTCAACCCACTTGGAATAATTATGCAATTTGTATAAGCATATTCTACATGTCTACTGATCAAACCTTTTTGGTGTAATTTAAAAATAAACTGGCCAAAAGTGTAACGGTAAAAAAAATTTACTGAGACTTGCAATGGAGGTAAAGTAGCAAATTAATATTTTGCTGGCACATTCACCCTTCAAAAGAAAAATCACATTGTTTTGTCGACTAGAAAAAATATAAAGCATTTTTCTACTGTCAAATCGTCTTGATAGAGTAGTTTGGAAATAGACTAGCCAAAAATGTAGATAGTAAAAAGCATAAAATCCAGACTAAAATTGAAGATGTAAAAAATAATATTTTGTAGGCGCATTTACACATTTTTTAAAAAACAAGCACACTGTTTTCTCAGCTTCAAGTATATAAAGGCTCGAAGATCTCTAGTTTTTTTTTTTTTTTCTCTAGATAACATTTCCAACAACACATTAAAATGATAAAAGTAACAAAAGCTATCATTTCATTGATGAACAGGAAATGACAATCAGATGGAAATTTGNAGATCTCTAGTTTTTTTTTTTTTTTTTTCTAGATAACATTTCCAACAACACATTAAAATGATAAAATTTCTGAGCCTCTAATTTTTCTACAATCCTAAAGTAACAAAAGCTATCATTTCATTGATGAACAGGAAATGACAATCAGATGAAAATTTAATTATAATGACTCACAAACTTCAATGGCCTCGGGTACTGACAAGAACCAGCTGAACCATAGTTCACAGCCAAAATATCCACACCATCCTGCAAGAGAGATAATATGAAAAGCCTCAAATAGGAGAGTAAATATTTTCAGAAAAAGCCTGGTGTAGGTCAGAAAACAGATGACAACGAGAGGGAAACATTAGATTCAGAAATTGGAACAAAAGAAGCGATTTAACAATCAATATATATATATATATATATAGGAGAAGAAATATTGCGTCTTTCTTATTCCAAAAGGTGGATACATAGCTCAATTGGCGGGCCTAAATTAGAAAGAAACTGATGACTAAAAAAGAGTCACAACCAGCCTGAAGGAGAAAAAATAGGAATAAAATACACCCAATCAAATACAATAAAATAATCAATCAATGCAATATTTTAAATATCTTTCACATTAAGAAATTGAGAAGGGAAAAGGCGGCAACGAATTTTTTAGAACGTAAACAAGGGCCTGTTGACTTCCAGTAGGAAGCAGAGCATGCAGCAGTTGGCAGGAGAATAAACAGTGAGCAGCTGTTAAGCAGAGAAGCTGGCTGCGGATGGCAGTGCTCCTATTATGGTCTGCCATCCGTTGCTGGCAATAACAAGAACGCTAGAGTTAATTTCAGATGCTGGTTTTGGGGTGTAAAGGCTGGATCCATAGAGATGATCTTAAGATTCTCACACTCTCCCTCAAGCTGGGAATAGATGTCTATCATTCCAAGTTTGAAAGCATGTTGGTCAAATTATGATTGCTTAATAACTTTAGTAATTATATCGAAAATCCAAAGTTTTATTGGAATATCACTTTTCTCCTTTATAAAGAAACTATCAATTTTTGCATGTTTAGTCATAGCATGGTAGAAGGATTCTTAGCAATGCTAATAATAGCTTGATTGTCATACCTCATTACCATAGAGTTTGTAGGGAAAGCTTATAAATCTTTTAAGAATGAATTTAAGCCACATAACTTCACACGTAACATGGGCTATGACCCTTGATACGCCATTAACAAATTCTCATCATCTGGGACAAATCTCGAGACGATTTTTTTAGCAAGAAATATTCAAACCTCAATAAAAACACATTCAGACCTTCAATTTAAGTAACTTATAGTCAAACTGACCGCCTCGATGAGACAGACCCAATGATATCAAAATTAGTCATATATGAGTCAAATCAAGCTCATATCAAGTCATTCAACCACTCTTGAAAGTTTTTCGAACATATTTAGAAGGTCAAACAAATGTCTACTCTAACAAGTTTATAGTCGAATCGAACGTCTCGACAAGACAAATCCAACAACCACAAGATTGCTCAATTATGACATGATTAAGATACTTAAATGTCCATCAAATATTGTCTGATCGAAAGAGGCTCTCCGGACCGTCCAATCAAAGTGATTCATATTCCTGCATTACTTGCACCCGGAACACTATAAATACAACCACACCTCTCTCATGACAGGGGGCTGGAGGCTTGAGAAATAACTTAAAGCTTTGAGGGGCAGAAGTCCAGCAGCACCTCTATCATCGTCGATCGCAGCCGACCGCCCTCGACACCCGCCAACCGCCCTCTACCACCACCAACTGCCATCAAGCAATATTGTGGCTTTCAACCACCACCGACTGTCGTCAACCGCTGACCATCGTCAATCATCACCAATCACCGTTGAGCGCCAACAATTGGAAACCGCCAGTTGAAATTGTAACTTGGAAAACCTAGTAATCATTTCCGTTCTTTGAGACAAAGGGTCCTGTATTCATCAACCTATAGTGAATTTTTATGTCTGGGTCAGACCACGTAGTTTTTTCCCTTTACGGATTCTCCAAGTAAAAACTTCTGGTGTCATTACTGGTTCTTTTCTTTTACCTGAGTGTGTGTTGAATTCTCGTGCAATGCTAAGATGATAATCTATTACTCTACCGCCGCGAATTTTCTAGCACGCATCAACCCTAAATTTTCCTTCAATGTTGTTCAAACAGCAACTTATCTATTGCTTCTTCATGTAATAAAAAATTTCCCATATTCGTAAGTAATAAATCGATAGAGATTTACAACCTGTTATAATAGCCTGGTTGACATTAGTAAAAATTTCCGTAGAAGTTTTAGTCCGCTTTATGAAGAACAGACCTTTTCTAAGTGCCCTTTAATTATACCTTAGTATCCTAAAAACAACATCAAGTGATCCTTCATGTGGTTTATTCATAAACTGACAAATAACACTAATGGGTAAGTAAATATTAGATCTATTGTAAGATAAATAAGTTCTCCAACTAACTATTAGTACCTTGCTTTGTCAATAAAGGCAATCCTTCCATAATGCCAACTTTGTTAAATTTATTCATTTGCGTGTTTGCAGGTTTACTCCCAAGCATGCTAGTTTCCACAAGTCCGAGGCATATTTCTTTTATGAGGAAGATACGCCATTGTTTGATATTGTTATTTGCATGCCTAGAAAATACTTTCGTAACTTATGGTCCTTGATTTCAACTGATTTAGTAAAGATATTTTTCGGCATGTTTACCTCTTCTTTTTGATTTTTTGTCAAGTGATATCATTACATATATGATGATGATAGAAATTTTACTAGATGATTTTTTAATAAATAAAGTTTGAGATTATCCTTGAGAATGCACATGCCTTCTAACAGCCATAGTAAATCAATCAAATTAAGGTTTTAATGATTACTTTAAACTACAAAGACATTTCATTAATGATGTGGGACTCATTTGCGGAATGTGTGGTCACATTCGAATCGAAGACAGAAGCATACCTTTGTGTCTTCCCTCGATGACGTTATTAGATCACAAGATTCTTGCAGAAATTTCCCGCCCACGTGGGAACCGGGACGGGATGTCATGCCGATAGACCTTCATGCTCGAGATTTCTACCGCCAAACCAACAGGCTTTTATATTTTATTATTTGAAGCTTAATTAGGATTTTTTTCCTATTTATCGATATCTAATTAGATTTTCTGTGAGAGAACTATTTATATTTGGTTATTTCCTATTATTGAGAGAATTTTGGCTATTGATATGTTATTTGGAGATGTTTTCTCTTGGTATTCTCTATTGGGATGATATATCTTTGGATTTCTTTCAGACGATATGCAGGCATCCAACTAATATCAAAGTGGTGAATTCTCACGTTCGAAGGCCCCTTCATCATCCAATTTGTTGCATATTATTGTTTGACATTAGAAAACAACTATTTTACGCTTCCAACTCACTGTTATCTCGCTGATCAAGCTGGATTTCAACTGACATCCGTCCTCTTGCTTTTCATATCTATTCAACAACTTATCTGCCCTTTTCTTTTATCCTTTCACACATTCTAAGAATTCTAATACAGCATCATCTAGTATTAGAGCCAAACAAACCCTAAATTTCTTAGGTTTATCTTTTTTTTTGTCAAAAGGCAAAATTAAAAAAAAAATTTTAAAATCCCAATCTACCGAAATAATTCCTATCGCAATTTCTAGCCCCAATCCTAAACTTTCAAAATTCAATCACTATACCTGCACCAAAAATCCGCCCCGACACCTACCACTAATCATGATCTGCAACCCTGCACCAGCCGAAAACTTGATCATGACAAAGTGATGTCATGCCGCCAAGGAGAAACCCTCAGCAATGTGTTCAAGAACTTACTATGAAGGACAAGGAACAGGAAATCCTCAAATTGTAACAGATGCTTGCGGCCTTTAAGAGTAAACAATCTGATGAGATTACCTATAGCCACAACGGTGACTCGTCTGATCGAAAAAAAGTAAGTGAATCTCTTTCACGGGTTAGTGTACAGTGAAGAACCATTACCTTGACAATTTGACATAACATATCAAAGAAGTTATGATTTTGGAGTGAATATTGACTCGCTAGATTTTTATGATAGCATGGATCCAGATGAATTCTTCGAGAGACTACAGGCAATGGAACGTGTATTTGAATAAGGATATTACACCATACAGAATGGTGCAGTTAGTCACCATTAAGTTGAAGAACTGTGCATCTTTGTGGTGGGAAAATCTGAAAAGCCTATGCCAATGAGAAAAAAATAAAATCACAACCAAGTCCAAAATAAATAAAAACATACTCACTTTACCAATTACAACAACAAGATCTTTCGATAGAGTACAAAATTGAGTTTGAATAGCTTATGTTAAAGTGTGAGCTAGTGGAGCCCGAGAAGAACACCATAGTTCGATATCTATGGGGGATTGAGACTATTTATTGACAATGTGGTAGGGTGGTTGCAGTCATATTGAACATTGCAGAATGTTCATACCCTAGATCCAAAAAATGGAAAGACAATACCATAGTATCGGATCCACACAACCTTTGAAAAACAATTCAACCCCAAGATCAACCAATAGGAGTACGAACAGTGGAGCATCCCGGTCTACCCCACTAAAGAAAAAAAAATCAGTATAGAGTGGAGACAAAGTGGAAACCTCTAGCACTCCAAAATTTGTCATAATCAAAAAGTGTATCAAGCATCATGATTTTAAGCACATTGCATCTAATTGCCCAAATAGAAGAGTGATATTGACGTGGGGGCGCAGGAGCGCTGGACGCGGGAGCGCTTATGCCAGACCCCCACCCCCATGGCCACACCTGAGAAAGCATGGCAAATGTCGTACGACTGGCTCGGTCCAAAGAAGAGGGGGACCAGATAGTTCCCTCTTATTTGGAAAGGGGGCCCACTCCTCATTACACTAAAGACTAAATATGTCATTTGTTGTGTGTAGGTTAATTTTTTATTTTAGATTTATGCTATCAGTATCTTTCCCTTGCTAGGGATGAATCCAAGGTCAGGTAAAGCATCGGTTGTATCCTACGCAAAGGTGGTGATTATCTCCTTATATTATTCCCTTTCGCGCTTTCCTTTGCTTGTTCCACAAACCCTCCAACAGTCGTTGCTTGCTGTTGCACCGTCCCCCAATCCCCTATTTACTGTCCAGTAGTCCCAATCCAATTATGGCTTGTTGTTGTGCCCTCCACGACCACCAGCTTGTTGCCCAACCACCATATCACCTTCCCCTTGCTATCGTTAAGCCTCTCTACCACCTCCTACTCTCCATTTCCACTACCCCGACACACAACCCACCGCCGTCAATCCACGCCCTAGTGGATCTTTTTGGGTCTATGTCATTTCCTTATTTCAAGTGTCTTTGTCTGTAATCCCCCTTAAATTTCCGCAATGATATTTTCATTTCAATCTGGTTTTGGGTTCACTCTGATATTAGATATCTTTCCCTGAGTAGGGTGCACTAGAGGAGGCAGAGGGTGAAGACATAGAAGAAAATGAAGGGATTATAAGCATGTCGCCAATGAGAAAAATGCGCTAGTGATTCAAGCCGAGCTCAAATGCGCTAGTGATTCAAGCCGAGCTCATAAGAGAGACTCCAACAGAATTAACATTGGTTGTCCTAGAAGATAATAAATCCAAGAAATCAAATTCAAGAAAAGGCCACCCCTATTGAAGGATATCTTAATTGACAATTTACCTCTAGGATAGTTGCCAATGGGAGTGGTCCAGCATGCCGAAGATAAGAGAGATGCTAGTGATTCAAGCTGCTCCAGTTGGCCCATATGTCGGTTTTTAGGCCCTTCATGAAATTCTACTCCAATCCTGGTTAAGAAATCTCCCTCAGCTATCCCAATAGTAGCTTGAATCTCTCTATATATTTCATTACAGCCCCTTCTTGAGTCAAGGTATAGAATTGCTCAAGTAGGTCTCTTTCCCAAATGGCTCGGAAACATTCCAACAGACAATCCTTAAACTTCTCCCACAAACAGATCAGGTAACTCACCTACCTCCACTAAAACCAGGCTAAGATTTTCCCCTCCAAACATAATCCTATCGTCGTGAGTTTCTCCTCCCATCTAGTCCATTCACCATGAAGTATCGTTCTTCCTGATACACACACCCATGCGTGTCTTCCCACTCGAAGGTCTATATCTTCAACTTCCTAACCCTAACATCTCTACCCCAACTTCCACTCCCTTCATTACTTCTCCCATGTATAGAGGGTAAAACTCACACCTTCGAACATATTCATATCCCCTCAATGCTTCTCTCCTTTATACTTCGTGCTCAAACAGAGGAGTCTGAGGTCGACAACGTGGTGGACATAAGATTGTCCAACACTCAGCCCGATGAAGCCTAGACTTAGGAAAATTTTCATCTTTTTATGTGCGATTGAAACAATGTATATAGCAAGGTTTTGTATTGAAAAAAAATAATTGTATCTGGACAATTGTTTCAATGAAAGACAACCTTCGATCAACTTTTAACTGTGCTTTACTATATTATTTTTTATTGCATTTTTACCTGTTGTTCGCTCGATTACGACATGTCACATTACTCTCCTTTTAGTCTTATCAGTCAATCTTGGTGTGATTTTCGCCCAGCTCAAGTCTTACATTGTGCCTGCCCCAATTGCTCGATAGTGCTTTGCCTCGAACGGTGTTGACTGTCGAGACTTAGCAACTGGGATGATTCACGCATTACCCTTCGCGTAGCTTATCGCTATTGAGCAAGTAACCATTACCAACATTTCGCTCGCCTCAAGCTTTAGAGACAGTTTTATGTTGCTCGAACGTTGAGGGTAAATACTTAGTGTGCATACATCGATCGGATGTTATGACGTTCTTGGTCGTCTTAAATGTTTCTCAACCGATTGGACGACATGCATCATTGTCAAATTATTTTAGGGAGTCAACACTTGGCTCGAGCCTTCCATATTTTGAGTTTCGGTTGTTTGGTCAGACATACATCTTATTTTGATCGCACTATCCCTCGTAAGGGAGTAGTCGCTGATACTCTTTTCTAGGGTAACTTTTTCGATGCCCTTCACGGAGCTTGTCGCTACTGTGTAGAGAGCCACATTTAAAATTTTGTCTGATCGAAACTTGGTGACATAAGCTCATGAGGTAAGAGTTTTGCAAGATAAACTATTACATTTCTTGCCAATTGGATGTCTTAATGTTGTTGTCGATCGTCGTTCAGGACTCCAGTTCCCCAAGTGTCGTTTCGATGCTAAAGTGCATTAACTTCTCAAATTCCCAGAGTATAGTTCGAACCTGAGGTTATGGACGTATAATTAGTATCCAAATTGCGTTGTGATAAATATGAGTAATAATATTTTTTACCCTTACTAGAGATGCTATAAAGAACATTGACTAATTTAAAGTTTGAATAATGTTGAAGACGGGTTAGGTAGAGAAGATACTAGCTCTTACTCTAGAGTTCTTTCTTCTCCCTCCACATGGGGGCTAACATCTCGTATCAAAACCTAAAACTATAAATCAAATAGGGGGTTTTAGTCTGTCAGTCAACCTTCAAAGTTTACTTCCTTATTTATTTGCACTCAATCATATGAATTACATTCTCATCCATACAATCTCATGTGATTCTTACCATTAGTTGATTGAGACAATATCATCTTGGATCTTACATGTTCTCACAACATATATTAACATCTTAATTGGTCAAATCAAGAAGTAAATGAAGTACAATGTTTAAAATCATGACAGTGTATTCCAACATTAAAGATTAATAATTATAACTTCCATCCAATACATAATTATTTATCATTTTAAAGAAAAAGATAAAGAAAACCACTCAGAATTTATGGTGAAAACAAAACCACTTAACTTTGAAAGTAGGAATCATGTAAACAAACAAGAAATTTAAATTAAAACCAAATATAGTCATAAAGATAAAAACTTATCTCAAATCCTCTCCACCAAACTCTTGAAGTTCCTTTGAATCTCTTCTCTTCCTTTCTCTTACGATACTCTCTACTCACACACTACAACTCTCTTCTTCTTCTCTCTAAAGATCTGTCTTATTAAATAATCTGCTGATAAGCTGATTAGAAATAATCTGTCGATAAGCTAGATGCGGTGGCTACTACAAATTTTTAATTTTTTGGAAAAGTCAAACTGCAACCAGAAAGCTGTCATCGCACCTAGACATGTGCGGTGTGAAAAAGCTGTTTTTAGCGTTTTGAAAATGTATAAGCCGCCAAAACGTAGTTTAAACTGGCCAACTGCGTTTTCAAAACACCGCCGCACCAAATAAGCTGGCCCCAAACAGACTCTAAAAGTATCCTAATTAATCTAGGAGAGAAAGGCGTCGGCAGTGTCTAGTGGGGGGATGGGGGGGAAAGGCTCCTAATTGAGTCTCTGGGAAGAAGCTCTTTCAATTCAATCTAAGTTTTCTTTTATAACTTCCCAAAAGTTGTTTTTGTGTCTTCAAAATATGTCCACATTCAATGAATCTTCCAAGAGTTGTCTGCTTTTAAAAGCCAATTAGATGTATTTTCGTGTCCATTAATATTTTCCACGTTTTCACCAAGGGTTGTTTCAAACACATCTTCAAAAAATTCTCCAAATTCATCGAATCATTAAATAACTACTTATAGTGCTTTAGCGCGAGGTACTTGACGCTTAGGCGCGTCCTTCTCGATTTTACTGGCGCTAAAGCGCCTGTTTTGGGCGCTTATGCGGCACAGTTATTTTGCACATTTTTTTTATTTTTGCTCCAAATTTGATTATTTTTCATTCATTTCACCAATTTTCATCTATTTAATTATACCTGAAAGAAAAAGACACAAATATCTTCCAATAAAATGCAATATCTCAAAAATAGTCATAAAAATGTGTACATAAACACTATATATTTTAGGTCTATCAAAATCCCTCAAACTTAAAATGTTACTTGAACTTAAGTGACACTTCAATCTTTCAAAATAAAAAAACGGGTTAAGTAGGGAAGATACTAGCTCTCACTCTAGAGTTTTTTCTTCTCCCTCCAACTAGGGGTAACATTTCGTATGAAAAGCTAAAACTATAAACCAAATTGTGAGCTTTAATCTGTCACTCTAAAGCCCTTTCATTATACACCCTTCACTCAATATTTTCACTCAATCATATGAATTACATTCTCATTCATACAATCTCATGTGATTTTTATCATTAGTTGACTGAGACAATACTATATCGGATCTTACATATTCTCACAACAAATATTAACATCTTAATTGGTCAAATCAAAAAATAAATGAAGTTCTAGGTTTAAAATCATCACAACTTATTTCAACATTAAAGATTAATATTTCGCACAACTTCCATCTAATACTTAATCACTTATCATTTAAGAAGAAATATAAATATAATTACTTAGAATTTATGGAGAAATCACAACCACATTTAAGTTTGAAAGTAGAAATTATGCAAACAAACAAGAATTCTAAATTAAAACTAAATGTAGTTACAAACATACAAACTTATCTCAAATCCTCTCCTCCAAACTCTTAAAGTTTCTTTGAATCTTCTCTTCATTTCTCTTACAATACTCTCTACTCACACACTACAACGCTCTTCTTCTCACTAAAATTATCTTAATTAATCTGAAATAGAGAGGCATCGGCGGTGTCTAAAGGAGGGCGGCGACTACTCTTCAATTCAATCCAAGTCCTTTTATAATTTTTCAAAAAGTGTCTTGGTGTCTTTTCAAAATGTGTCCACATTCAATGAATCTTTTAAGAGTTGCCTCCTTTCAAAAGTTAATTGAATGTATTTTCGTGTCCATTAACTATTTCTCACATTTTCACCAAGGGTAGCTTCAAACACCTCTTCAAAAATTCGTCTAAATTCATTGAAACATCAAGTAACTACTTCTGGCGCTTAAGCGCGAGTTACTTGGCCCTTAGGAACAGCTTTTTCGGTTTTATTGACGCTTAAGCGCCAGCTCTGGACGCTTAGACACCACAGTTCTTTTGCACGTCTTCTTCATTTTTGCTCCAAATTTAATTTTTTCACTTTTTTCACCATTTTTCATCCATTTGAATGTACTTGAAATAAAAACAAATAAATATCTTCTATTAAAACGCAATATCTCAAAAATAGATATAAAAATGTGTATATAAAGATTATATATTTTAAGTGTATAAAAATCGAATGGAAAAGATGCTCTCAGGTCGGAATGCTCATCGCTAGTCTGATTCCTGCTCCCGCCTGACTCGAAGTTTCGTCAATGTACAAGATCCAGGTCTGGTTGCCAGTGTCAGTTCATTTGCTCCAATTTGCCTTGTTCAGCGAAGTTCGCCAGAAAATCTACGACAGCTTGAGCTTTAATAGTCGTCCAGGGCATGTGGATGATATTCTATTTAATAACCTCCACAACCACTACGAAGTCGACCAGAATGTTCCTAACTGAGTGAGTACTGATTTGAAGGGGTGAACGGTGATGAACTTGAAGAATGCATCCAGAAATATGGTTGGATCCTACAAGCAGAGACAATTAAAGCAAACGTTAATTTCTCCGCGAAGAGATACTTGACTTAAGTGCCTCTGAAAGCCCAACTGGTATAACAGACTAGGAACTATTTTTTCTAGCTCTTCCTGGACGAAGACTAAGCTGATAACCTTAAGCCAAACTCCTAAGTAAAAGAAGAGCTCTTTCTTCAGTTTTGGGCTTTGAAGAAGTGGTAGTGAGGCTAATGATTGTTTTAGATTCTGGAAAACTCGCTCGCATCTAGTCAGCCACTCAAAGCACTTAGCATTCCATAATGTTTTGAAGAATGATTCACAATCGTCGCCCGACTTTGAAATTAACTGACTAAGCATCGTCAATCAACTGATCAATTTCTGCACCTCTTCAACGTTTCGCAGAGAATGCATATTCAATAGTGCTTGTACTTCTCCGAATTAGCATTTATACCTTTGATCTTAAGGAATTTGTCGGTCGAGGCTTCAAACGTAATGGATTTAGTTTCATATTAAATTTTCTTGGTGTTTGCATATCATCCACATACACCTCAATGTATTTTTTTCCCTTTTTGATTAGCAAAGATAACATCCATGAGGCGTTGATAAATTGCTCCAGCGTTTTTAAGCCCATAAGCACTACAATATACCAATATAAGCCTTCGCTAGTCATAAACGTCATTTTTTCCACGTGCGCAGGGTGCATCTTTAACTGGTGGTAGTCGGAGAAAGCGTCCACTAAGCTCATCATAGAGTGGCTAACTGCAGAATCTACTAGTGTAAACCATTGGTAGTGGGCAGCTGTCCTTCCTGCAAACAGAGTTCAGGTTGTAAAATCTACGCATATTCTCCATTTAACATTTGCCATTTGGATCATGACCACATTTAAGAACCAAGTTGAGCATTGTACTTCCCGAAGGTAGCCGACCTCCTTCAGCTTTTGCACTTCTTTACGGATTGATCCGGATAACATCATGCCTGAGAATCTCATCTTTTTCTTCATTGGTCAGGTAACCGGATTAACATTCAGGTGATGGCAGGCTATGTAGATCGGGATGGCCAATATTTCAGCGGTTGACCAGGCAAAAATATCCCAATGCTCCCGAAGTGTTTGGATCAGCAAATATGTGTTATGCAAAAAAATTTTCACTAACTAAGAAAAATTTACCATACTCTATGTCAATAGCAAAAATTTTTAAAGCGGTCTCATTGGTCTCGAGACCCCTCTTGGTGGTTCTGGATATCGAACGACTCATGTTCAACGTTGTCGACCGCCCAAGGGTAACAGGTTTGGAACTACTCCAAGCTCCCCCAAATGGCAATGACTTCTCCATCGCATTGAAACTTCACTGCAGCGTGGTAATGTAGAGACCACGACTCTAAAGTAGTCGAACAATGGGCAACCGAAGATGGCATTATAGGTCGTGAACGTGTCAACTACTAGGAAATATTCCATATTTTTAAATTGGTTCTCATCTTTCCCCCAAGTGACTAATAGCCTTATTATTCTCAGTGTCTCCTTTATCTAGCCAGAGAAATCATAGAGGGGGTCAGCCAAAACTACCAGCCAGTCTGCCAAGAGAAGCATATTGTCTAAGGTTGACTTAAAAAGGATGTTTCATGAACTACCAGTGCCAATTTGGATACTACCAATCTGGTAGTTTATCATTATCGTAACCACAAAAACGTCATTGGAGGGGTTCCAATTCGAAGGCAATTTTATGTTAGTAAAGATGATCGAAGGATGATGCTTCTATTTGGGAGCAAAGGCAGCGACACATAATTCCCCTGTCTAGAGCCTCTTATGATTGGCTCGTCGAGTCGAGTCTCCTCCCAAGATAGCTAGCACTATCCCAGAGATGTGAATAACATTGGAATGATGGACTCATCAGAAATGTCCTCTACTGTGGCTTTCCCCTGCCTTTGGGTTAACGCCCTTGATGCCTCGAGCTCTTTGAATTTCTCGGCCAAAATCAATTCCTCGACCAGGCTCTGAAGACGTCTGCACTCCTCCGTGTCAATGTCATGGTCTCTGTGGTATTTACAGAACTTAGTTGTGTCCTGGAGAAAAGCTCTGGCTTTCATTGGTGGAGCCTTTTTAAAATACTCGTTCTATATGGCCTCCACCAGTTCTGCCATCGAAACCCTCAACGGAATGGCCTTCGACACTTCGTTGTCATCCGACAGTTGGTCGTGATAGTGGCCCGGACGTTGGTTATTTACCCAGCCCCATCCTCTCTGGTGGTTCTTGTCAGCCCCTTTGTTGTCACGAGATGGTCAGTTCTTTTAGTGTTTGGGGAGAACAACTTAACGTGGGCCATCCTTTGGTTTCCACCCATCGTCTCGAGGGGCTCTCCTTTGCGAGCGACAATCGAATTGCTTGGCTCACTGATAGGATGGGTGTGCATACTCTGCTGTTGCAATGTGACTGTTTGCTAACTCCAGGATTTCAGTCAGGCTCTTGGGCTATTTCAAACCCAGAGTATACTTGAATCGCTCGCTCAACACTTGGACCAAGGCAGCTTGTGCTATCGTGGGTTTCAGATTTCGCACTTCAGCATCTCTTTCTGGAATCAATTGGATGTACGTACGAAAGTTCTCATTTGACCCTTGCCTAACTTGTCGAAGGTCCTGTGAGTTCTTGCGGGGTTTTTGGCGTTGGCAAACTACGACGTGAACGTCTTCCTAAATTCAACAAATGAGGTGATTACTCATGCTGAGAGACCATTAAACCAGCTGATAGTTGACTCCCTCAACAACGTGTAAAATGGTCGACACTTCAGTGCGTTGAAGATCCTTGGAAGGCAGATGGCTGACTCAAAGGAAGGGCTCGGATCAGTCCGATCCTTGTAGGATTCCAATAAAGGAAGCTTGAATTTTTCTGGTGGCTCCACATCAGAGATATGCAATGAGAACACATTATCCGGTTGGCGGTGGGCCCCAATGGTACAAACCCAACACTATCCTGATATTGGTAGTCTTCAAGCCTTTATGCACCCTGAGCGGGTCGACGTCCTTAGGTTTCTGTTTCTTCTTCCCCGTGTATTCTACTCCGAAGTTACTACCTCTTCCCCTGAGTAACACGCGAGTTGACCCAACATCTAATATCTAAGTTCTTAGATCCGTTGTTGCACAAACTCTTTCGTACACTCCATATTTGCGGTATCTCTCAAATGACTTTTTCCCCGTGGTGTCCTCCTTTTTTGTTGATGGAATGTTTCACGCGCACCGCACCTTTTAGAATATTAAATCCAAATTTCTCTTGTGAGTCACACTTAAGGAATAAAACATAGGGCGGGAGAGAGAAGCAGAGAGAGAGAGAGAGAGAACAAGGTAAATGTAAGAGTTTATGTATAGCGAACTGGATGCATTCTACTGTAGAAATGACCTACTATTTATAGATTTTGGGTGTGCCAAAAGTACAATTACACATTTGCCTCCATTTTAATAGGGGAGTTACATGTTATTTTGGGTATTTTCGTATTTATAACCCTATGACCTGCTAACCTTATCGCTCGGTCGGATGAGGACCTTTAGTCAGCGAAAAGACTTTGGTTGGAAGGTCATCGACCTGCCTAGATCTGAAGGTCGGGTTCTCAAGGGAAAAAATCTGGACAAGGGTTGTCAGGCAGAAGGTATATCATCGTAATCTGACTGGCAATCCTTCTTGGACAAGGGGACTTACCAGAAGGATAGAGAAATGTTCCATGAGAGGCCCTTTGCCATTTTATGAGGAGCTCCGCAATCGACTAGGAGAGCTGGTTGTGAACGATTGCCTCCCGGCTTGAGCACTTTCTATCTTTCATTTGGATGTCCTTTCGTTTGATCTACACGAAGTTTTGACAAAAGAAGACGACGTTTGATGTTTCTATCTTTTGACTATCCCGATACAGTGTCTTTTGATTTTTGTAGTGAAACCCATTGAATTGTGTTTTTTTGTCTTCGAGTCTGTTGGATTTTTTCGAGATTCGTGCTGACAAATTCTGATATACACCACTATTAGAAGCCACTCAATAAATTTGTCTAGATCCATACAAATATCAAAATCCAGCAAATCAATCTTCACCCCAAATCACTCTCTTTTTTGGTGTTTAATATCAAATAGGTAAATCATTGGCTCTTCATCACCTGAGACCTGTTAGTGAAAGGCATTTTCTTCCTCTTCTCCAGTGGCTTTGGGTGACTTCATCATATTGCCTTCTCTCAAAATCAGCGAACCTACGCTTCAATTATAGGATCTTCCTTTGCAAATCTTTTGTGGTAAGTTTAAAACCTCATTAGTGGATTCCATCCAACTAGTGGGTTGGTTGAAGGGAAGAGCGAGGGTTAGGATAGAGAAGGCAACTTATACATGTGGATTGATTAGGCGAAGCAGATTTAGGGTTTGTATGACTCTAATGTCAAATGACACCAATCTAGGTTTTCAAGTTTGTGTTGAAAGGTCGATAAAGGGATTGGGGTGTTGCAAGATATAAAGAAAAGGGGAAATCTAAGAAACAACCTTTTATGGAAAAAAAAAGAGGACAGTGGTTGTTATCCCTGATAAATGCATAAAGAAGAGGTTGGCTAGATTGATGATACACAGATGTCGCGTGGGTTCCACCATATGCTCTGGATCAAGGTACAAACTCATCAATTGAAGGAGAAAAAGGTTACAGCCCTCCAAATGAGGAAACCAGAGAACAATCTCCAAATATCATAAAACACAAACAAAACAAAAAAACACCCCGATATTGATGTTTAACAACGTATTTATAATAAAGACACCAAAATAAACTTAACATTATCCTAAATAAGGAAAATAGGGAACCCATGAGAGCCAGCCAACCCTTAGGGTCCTGAATCAGTTTCAGGGGTGACAATTCCATCACTTGGGCTTGCTTGGGCCAAGCACGGAAGAAGCTTGCATCAAAACTACTTTATCTCAGACATTCAGAAGGCCCTGGGACAACATCAACATTTAGTTTGAAGGAATTGTTGAATTCAAGTCAATGGCCTTGAACCGACGAGTTGGTGACACTGGGTTGCCAACATTTGAGCGGATGGGTTAAAGGAGATGAGAGCAGGAGAAAGTATTGGAATAATGCGCTGCAGCTTGAAGTCGTTGACCCCAAGCCAATAAATAATATTCAACTAACTAGTGTCGAGTTAGTGGAAAATTTATCAGCACATAGAGATGACAGAGAAAGCTAAAAGAGTTGTCGATAAGGTAGTCACCAAATGGTTAGAGGCTGATTATACTTTACCTTAAAGCAAATATATTGCACAACTAACAGTTTCTCAATTATATGCTTGGCTATAAAGTGCTTAGGGGGACTTACCCTTCTCATCTCAAAGCTAGTAACCATTTTCAAGCCCATTTTTCCAATGCCAGACCCTTCATTATACTGTCATCTCATTTGGCGAAATTATTTAATATCACTTTCTTTTTATTTTTGTGAAGCTTTTGGCTTCACAGATTTTCCCACGTTACTTTATAAGCTTGTTCGTTGAAACAATACCTAGCTATGACTTCAAAATCATTTTCTGAACCCAGCTGAATTTGATCAAGCTTTAAGTTGTCAAAAGATCAGCAAAAAAGTGAAGAACCAATGTTAATCATTTTTAAAGTTCTGGACAAGCTTGAGCATAAACTTAATTGCTAATAGCTAGATTTCAACATTGAATTGGACTAAACTCGGCTTGGCCCAATAAAATTTACCAATTCATCCCAATAGCATAATATAAAAGAAACCAAGATCCAGATATTAAACAAGATAAATTGACATTGACTTTGACTAATTCCCCTAATCAGAAAACAATCTAAACAGGAGTGTATAGCCAACATTAAAAAAACAATAAGATAGCTTTTAGGAGATGGGACCTGATATACATGTAATCAAAACGGGTAAAATATAAAGGCCATCGTAGTTCTGACACTTATCAGACAAACAATTAATTGCACTGTAGCGACACTGAAACCAGAACAGCGTATGTATAACTATAATGAAACAATATTGACATCATAATCAATGTGTAAATTGAATAAAAGTTCATATTCCACATCAAAATTATTACATATGGTTGGATTTTTAGGAAAATTTTATTATCAATATCTTTTATCATTAAGATTTTTTACTTTTAGAATTTAGATTATTGGTGTGTCATAATTCATGTTTCCTTCTTTTATCACGTGGAGCTATAGCTGATATTATTATTTTCTTAATATGGAGGTCATCTTCCTCTATTCTTGTAATCATTTTCTATGAAATTGAAGATGAATAATTATTTTTTGCTACCCAAAAACTACATGGCACCAGAGCCGACTTTCATCTTCAAAATGGCGATCTAATCCGATCGATTGTCCACATGTTTTGCTGCTTTGCTTCCGCCCCTCCCGGGTTCGCACAATGCCATCGTCTTCATGGTGGATCCCTTGTGTGACAGTTGCTATTAGAGCTAGATGGCAACACAATGACTAGATTACGGTGTTTAGAGACCCTTTGTGATACACTCATGATACAATTGCAAATAGAGCCAGTTGGGAAGACAATGACTGGATCACGTCGTTAGGCGACCGGACATCACCTAATTCACAAGTTGAGCTCGCATTTGAATTAGGGTGCGTTTCTTTTTTCCCCTCGAGGTCACCACTGCATGTGTACTGCTCTTCTCAGATATTTAGCATGTCGTCCAAATCAACAATAATGACAGAGTTCAAAGAAATTCAACCACATCGATCAATTTCAGTATTTTGAAACCACCTCACCTCACCCTACAGCTTCTCTCATGGTTGTATTTGCTGAATATTTTTTCAGGATTTATCACCTTACCTCGCAGTTATAAAACTTAATAGATACAACTACCTCTAGTGGACCCAATCTATAAAATTGGCGATCGACAAGAGAGGCAAATTTTGGTATTTAACCTAAGAAATTTAAAAACTTATTGTTAGCGATGTGAATCTAAAAAAATGGCAATCCGAAAATTCTTTTGTAATGGCATGACTAGTCAACTCCATGGAAAAGGAAAAAGATGGAATAGAGGAACTCTACCATAGAAACGACATATATTTCTTCCCAATGCTCGAGATATCTAAGAGATCGTTCAAGATCCCTATTCAAACTTGGAAAAATCTTCAAAAATTTTTTAGTTAAAAACTCAAAATTGAAAATCCAAACAAAATTACAGTGATGTTAATACATATTACAATGAGTTTGTAACATTATGGCAGAAGCTTGATCATTGTTATAATGGAATTTTGAAGAATTAGAATGCTTATGCCCACCATAAGAAGAGAGGAAAAAATAATCAAGTCTACATATTCTTAGCCAGTTTTAATTGGATTTAAGACAAAATCCAAGGTTGAATCATTGGTAGGAAACCTCTACCCTTGATTCGAGAAGATTTTTCTAAAATTATATGTGAAGAGCCTTGAAGAAAAACTAAGAAGTGCAACACCAAATTTTCTAGTAACATTGAAAATGAGAACTCAATTTTTTGTGTTACTGACAAAGAAAGGTACAAGGAACCATGGTGCGAGCATTGAAAAAAGTCATAGCTAAATGAGACATGTTGGAAGTTTCATGGTAAAATTGTAAATTGGAATTCAAAATCCGAACGTGAAGGTCAAGCTTGCCGAGCTACTACTGAAGAAACTTAAGATCCGCCCTTCTAACTTGAACACGGTTCCTTTCACCTAGGAGCAATTAGAGCACTTGACATAAATTATTTCAATTTCCAAAATTGCTCTGGCTTCGACTTGCTCGTTAGTATCGCTTTGTTAGATATTATTCCTAATTTTTCACATTCTAGGATAATTGATTCTGCAAAAGTGATCACATGACATGTGTTTTTAAATTATTTTCCTCCTATAGACTTTATGCAGGAAATAAAATACCAAAATTATCGATAGTTCACTACCAAGATAGGAATTGTCAAACTCTCCTAATTTTAACCTTTCATGATGTTCTCCATGTTCAAATCTATCATACAGCCAGTTCATTAGTAAAATTACTAATGATCATGCTAAATTATATTTTTCCTATTGTGAGTTTCAAGGATTGACCACGCGGAGGATGATTGACAATGCTAAGGAGAAAGATATTTATTATTTTGACGATGGACTTGAATAGATAATATCAAAATACCATTTTAAATTTTGTTTATGTTTAAAAAAATAATGAAATTAAGTTATGACATTTTAAGTTAGGTCTTCCTAATTTTCATTATCTAACATACTTGTTTCCCAAATTATTTCAGAATAAAATTATCTTTGTTACAATGTGAATTTTGTCAGTTTGTTAAACGTTATAGTGCATCATTTTCTCCACAAATATAAAAATCGACTACACCATTTACTCATAGCCCTTATATATTTTGAGAAAAAATGGTTCGTCACTTTCATTGATGATCACACTATGTTAAGTTGGGTTTATTTAATGAGAAAAATTGAAAGTGAAAATAATTTTTAAAAACTTTTAAACCATGGTACATAATTTCAAAATTATTCAAATATTATAAAGAGATAATGACCAAGAGTATTTGATAAATATTTTGGTTCAATTTTTTTTCAAAAAAAGAATAATTCATCAAAACTCTCGTGCTGACACTCCACAATAAAATGATTTTGTTGAAAGAAGAAAATAAGCATATATTGGACATAGCTTGGGCATTATTACTTATCAATAATCTGCCAAAATATCTTTGTGATGAAGCCATTCTTACTGCTACATTTCTCATCAATAAAACACCCAATAAGGTTCTAAACTTTGGAAAAATTTTTAATGTTATTCAAAAAAGAAAAATTTCAAAAATCAACTCACATCTTCTCTACATCTAAAGAAATTTTGGTGTATTGCTTTCATTCACATTCATCATCTAAGGAAAACTTGAACTCCAAGCTAAAAAATGTGTGCATGTTAGTTATGCTCATAGCAAAAAAGGATATAAATGTTTTGATCACAAGTCTAAGAAAATGTTTGTTACCATGGTGTCACATTTTTTGAATTACAACCCCTTTTTTCTCATCATCTTTAAGGGAGGGGACAAACAAAGATTTGTCTACTAAGTTCCAAGATTTTCTCCAAACTAACGCTCCCAAAATAGTATATCCCAACCTTGATTGTTCAACCTAAAAAACCAAACGATCTTATATCAAAAGAGAGCGCATCGAGTATTTTAGATATTAAAATT
Organism: Phalaenopsis hybrid cultivar; assembly: GCA_002079205.1. Taxonomy (NCBI): domain Eukaryota; kingdom Viridiplantae; phylum Streptophyta; class Magnoliopsida; order Asparagales; family Orchidaceae; genus Phalaenopsis; species Phalaenopsis hybrid cultivar. The sequence goes on along the minus strand of JXCR01062170.1, from coordinate 155,161 downwards.
CCTACAATGTCATCTAAAGATGCTCATAACAAAGAATAAACAAAAAAAAGAACTGTAACAGTAAGACTGATATTGTCTACTCGCAAGAGAGCATCCTTTACATTGAACAGAATTCGCGAACTTGCCAGGTAATGCCTCACTAATCCTCTATTTCCTATCCAGTCCACTTCATCTTTGAGTTACAAGTCTTCTAGTCTTGAATCTGAGCCTAATTTGAATCTTGAGTCTAATGAGTCTAACCTTCCTGTTGGAGAAATTTCATGCATCCAAAATCCATTGTCCCATTATGTGTCATATGAAAACCTCTCACCCAATTTCCGTGTTTCATCTCAAAACTGTTGTGTATGGATATTCCGAGCATTGTGCAAGATACTCTGAAAGTCCCTCAGTGGAATAAGGCCGTTTTCGAGAAGATGAAAGCTCCTTAAAAAAGGGCATGGGGTAATTGGTTAATCTACCTAGAAGAAAGGCAATTGTTGGATACAAATGGGTGTTTACAATCAAATATAACTCTCATTACTCTATAGAATAGTATAAGACTCGATTGGTTGTCAAGGGATTCACTCAGACAAATGGCATTAGTTATTTAGAGACATTCACCTTAGACGCAAAACTAAACTTTGTAAGGGTTCTTCTGTCACTTACAACTAATCTTAATTGGTCACTACAACAGCTGGATATAAAGTCTTTTTCAGTTGGAACTTCGACAAAAAAAGTATATGAATACAACTCGAGGATTTAGTGAGAAGGTTTGCACAAACGTGTGTAAACTAAAAAAATTCTTAAACAGGTTGAAGCAGTCACCGAGACTGTGGTTTAAGAAATTTACACTATTTGTTAAAAGTCAGGAGTATGCTCAAATGCAGGGAGATCATACAATTTTCTTTAGACAGTCAAACGATTGAAAGATAGTCATAGTAATTGTGTATATGGGTGATATTATTTTTACCAAAAATGATGCGTATGAGAAGAACTGTTTAAATACTTTCTTATCGTCTATTTTTGAAACTAAGGAAATAGGATCTCTGAGGTATTTCATTGACATGTAAGTTGCTCGATCAAAGAAAAAATAATTCACTCCCCACGAAAGTATGTTCTTGAACTTCTCAAAGAAACTGGGATAAGTGGGTGTAGACATGCAGACACTCCAATTGATTTTGATCAAGAACTAGGAGATGGAAAGGAATGTGATCTAATGAATATAGTTAGGTATCAAATATTAGTTGGGAATTTGATATATTTATCACATATACGATCAAATATTGTCTTTGTTGTGAGTTTGGCAAGTCAATTTATAAATTCGCCCTATGAAAAATATCTCGAGCAATCAAGAAAATTATCAGATATCTAAAAGGTACACTAGGTAAAGCTTTACTCTTTAAGAAGACCACACAAAAGAGCACAAAGGAATACACTGATGCAGATTGAGCAAGCTAATTTATTGACAAGAGATCAATTTATGTTAACTACACTTCTGTGTGAGGAAATCTACTTACATGGTGAAGTAAGAAATAGAATGTGATTACAAGTAGTGTTGAAGCAGAATATAGAGCTATGGCAAATGGAGTATATGGGACGTTATAGTTGAAAGGAATTCTTGAAGAGTTGTACATCCCGATAAGCATGCAAATGAAGTTATAAAGTTACAATAAAGTAGTCATAAGCATTGCAAAAAATCCAATGCAATATGATCGCACAAACAATGTAGAGATTGATAGGAACTTCATAAAAGAGAAGATTGATTGTGGAGCTATTTGCATGTCATTTATTTTTACTGTTCAACTAATAGCGTATATTTTCACCAAAGAACTGTTCAGGCCTAATTTTGAGCTCATATAATCAAGCTGGGCATGATAGATATCTATGCTCCAACTTGAGGAGGGTGTTGGATTTTTAGAATTTCTATTATTAGTATTTTTAGCTGACCCCACGTAGTGAGATTAAGGCTTTGTTGTTGTTGTTGTATTATTAGTATTTCTATTTTTAAAATTTAAATTATTGATATGTCATTTTTCTTGTATTCTATTATTAGTATTTTCAATTTTTAGAAATTAGATTATTGATATGTCATAATCATTGTTTCCTTCTTTTTATCATGGAGAATTATGACTGATATTATTGTTTTCCTAATGAGGGAGTCATCCCTCTCTACTTATTTTGTAATCATTTTCTATGAAATTGAAGAGGAGTAATTATTTTTCCCCTCTAAAAAACTACACAGGCAGAAAATTTCTCATTGTAGAATCATAAATGAGTTTTTATGGATAGTTGTGGAGCTTCTGTGATAGAGCCACCAAATAATTAAGTCAGAGACTAACATAAACTAAAAAAATGCCACATTTCATCAGAATACAATTCAGCAAACGCATATGTTTGGAGCAAAGAATAGAGAACTGACTCAATTTGTTTGGCTTTGCATCTCCAAGAGTAAGCATATTCAAATAATGAAATTACAAAAAGAGAGCCTTTCCTGTTCTTTTTTTTTTTTAAACTTGGTATTGGAGCATTAAAATAAAACCAAAGCAGAAAAAAAAAAAGAACTGTGTATGCCTTATTGTTCAACTAAAGAAAAAAAAATACTCTAGCTTCTGAAAGAAACCTTGGAGGACAAAGAAGTCATTTGGATAAGTTTTAGAAAATACCGTATGGATCACGAAGAGTTCATCCAAGCTTTCCCTAGGTATACACCTCTTTGAGAAAAAAAAAAAATCAGCAAAATGTTGCCTGATCCAGTCATGATAAGCAAAAAGTATGGAATCGATAATATATTTCCAGTAATAAGCAGTTTCCCACAATAAAAATCATATCAGCTAGAACAATTAGACTAACGTAGTTCCAGACTAAGAAATCATCTAGTCTTATCAAGCAATTTTTTAATAGAAAATGTTCAGTTCTCTTTAGTTAGCACTAAACTACCGCAAGCATGAGCACCCAGTTTTCAAGTCCGTACAAAAAACCATGGCAACCAGTTTAATCAAAAATAGAATCAGATGATTTTCACAATAGTGAGACCACTTCCGCTTAAGGAAATATACAAACAAATATAGATTATTCTTTTTCTAAAATGCATAACACACACACACACACACACAGATATATATATATATATATATATATATATATATAT